>VDFB02111861.1:0-64293 GCA_007258455.2 Sequoia sempervirens
GAGTGTGATCTACGACCAGCAAGAAGACCACAAGCTTCTTCAAACTCTCCTTTTAGTATATCACCCAGCTTGCAATGACTACTATTCAATTGATTCCCTGAGATATATTTAGATATGGTGCTCAATATTTGCAAGGTAATGAGTCATGCTAGCAAAGGAAGATGCCACGCCCATCAAAGTGATTTTATTCCAACATTTAATCTTCATTCAATAGTGCCTTAAATTGGCTATCGCTCAACATGAATAAATTAAATTGTCCAAATTACCGTGAAGATTAAACGCCCAACAGATAGAGCCATTCTTTCTCATATGGAATTCATATACTTTTCCCATGATTCCTTTGACATTACACAATTTATAAATTTGCTTTGTTCACACAACTTCACAAATTTATCCTTTAATTCGTTCTTGCAAACCCTTCTGAACAATTTTGGAAATCACTAACATGGAAACACCAGCATAGCCTTTGTGTGAAACTTTTAGCAATCAACCAGGGAAGATCTTTCACCACTGTGGTTGATATTTTCCTTTCCCAATTCCAACGCCTTCTTTTTGGAAATAAAATAATATTTTATCAATTCTTTATGTTGTTTTTTAATTTCCTCAATAAGCATAAATTAATAACACCTTTTAATATTTTTCCTTTTTGGCCATTCATAATTATCAAATAAGTTACATTTTTAAATATTTAAATAAATACTTAAGTGAGACTTATAATAAAAATAATAACTTAAGCATTTATTTAATTTCATCCATCCGACTGACAGAAACACCTCCGGAGCACCAAATATTGAAATTGGAATTATGTCGAACTCCACTACTCCAAGAACTTTGGAGCTCCCTTAACCATCATAGTCAGCCTATGGGAACACAAGGAATAGGCTAACTACCAACAAAGCAAGCTAGCTCAAGAAGGGGACATTACAGTCCTCCCTTCCCAAAATTGCTTGTCTCCAAGCAATTGTTTGGGTACTATAAAATTTTCTCTCTTTCTTAAGTAGCATCCTCAACTAGAAAATTCTTCCATTTAACTAAGAATTCTTTGATAGTCCCCTTAGAGTACACTCTTTGAAGTCAATTATAGCCTTTGGAATAAGAATCAGTTTCCCTTCCTCGTCCAATGGTGGCAACTCGGAAGAAGGAATTGCATTATGCCCAAGTGCCTTCTTAAGGCATGATACACGAAAGATGTTATGCACTTTGCTACTCACGGGTAGCTCTAGCTCATAAGCCACTTCTCCAATCCTCTTGGAGATCTTAAATGGGCCATAAAATCGTGGCTTTAACTTCTCTGGACTGCCTATATGGTTGCAGCCTCAAATATACCATGTCACCTGCCTCAAATACATGCTCAATGCAGTGCTGATCTGCATACTGCTTCTGCTAGTTTTGAGTATGTTGTATGTTTTCTTTCAATGACTTCATAATGTTTTGACTCTCGTGTAATAAGTCCTTGGCCTTGGGCACTCTACTATTGCCCAATAATAAATTTAGGAAGCTAGGAGCTTCATACTCATATAGAGCCATGAATGGTGACATCTTAATTGACATGTGGTAAGTGGAGTTGTAACAATATTCACCCAAATGCAACGATTTTACCCATGCTTTCTGCTACCCTGAGATGTAATTCCAGAGGTGCCCTTCCATCCACTTATTCACAATTTTAGTTTGACCATATGTTTAGGGGTGATAGCTGGTAGTAGGAGTGAGCTCAGTCCCATTCAATCGAAAAAGTTCCTGCCAATATAAGCTCAAGAACCTGCTGTCCCTATCCTTGACTATGTTTTTGGGGATCCCATGCAACTTGAATATCTCCCTAGAAAATAAATCTGCCGCCTATGCTGCTGTAAATGTTGCTGAAATAGCAAAGAAATGGGAAGATTTGGTTAGTTTGTCAACCACTACTTAGATGCAATCTTTATTTTGCACCTAAAGAAGTCTTGTTATGAAGTCCATCGAGATGCTTTTCCATTTTTGATTGGGAATTGGTAGGGGTAGCAATAAACTGGTAGGATATGTATGCTCAACTTTATTTTATTGATATGTGTGACATTCTCAAATGTACCTAAGGACTTCATTTTTAAGTCCTTTCCATGTAAACCTTTCCGGGATTTGCCTATATGTCTTGAAGAAACCTAGGTGACCAACCATAGGTGTATCATGAAAGGACCTTATAACCTTACCTTAAACTCTAAATCAAGTACTAAGTAGCATAGTTGCCGGGAGACGCATCTCCCCTCCTCAGAGACACGTCTTGGAGACGGAGACGCGTATCGGAGACCGATACTGTCTCCGGAGACACCTCCAAGAGGTTGGAGACTTCCACCGAAGTTTCCTGAGTACCCTGTCGTCTCCTGCTGCAGAAAATGACATCTCCTGCTAAAATACCTAAAAAAACTTTAAAGTTTAAACATTTGAAACTTGAAAAATTAAAGCATAATGTATTTGACGCATCTAAGAGTGATTAAATTATTGTTTTGAAAGTTCAATGTCATCATATTTTCAGACTTTCTATAAATTATTAATTTTTTATTTATATTAAAAAAATTGGCGTCTCCAAGTACCCCCATCTCCTATTTAAAAAAAAAAGCCTTACCGGTACCGGTACCAGTCTCCTGTACCAATTTCAGTGCTAGTCTCGTGGCAACTATGCTAAATAGATTATATTTTTGTATATAATGAGCTCATTTACCACGGTGTACCTACCATCCTGTGTAGTACCCTCAATGATGCTAGTAGCCCAAGAATCCTTAGCATACTCTACTAAAATCTACTCTCTCCAATCTGCTGTAATTTCAACTAAGGAACATAAATATGGTCTCCTGGACAAGGCATCAACTACAATGTTTCCCTTCCCTTTGACATATACAATGTCAAAGTCGTAATCTTGAAGCTTACTCACCCATTTTTGCTGCATGTCATTCAAATCTTTTTGATTCAAGAAATAGTTAAGACATTGATCAATTTTTACAATGAACTTACCTCCCACAAGATATGGTCTAAACTTGCCCAAGGTATGCATAATGGCCAGCATTTCATTATCATATATAGAATAACTCCTCTCAACCACAATTTTCTACCACAATTTTCTACTCTCAAATGTGATGGGATGCTTATCTTGCATCAAGGCAACACCTATTCCCTCTCCATAAGGATCACACTCAAGCTCCTAGGTTTGGAAAAATCAAGAATAGCAAGAATTGGGTATGTACTCATAAACTGCTTAAACTGATCAAAACATTGTTGTGTTGCATTAGACCAAACAAAGGCCCCCTTTTTGGTCAAATTAATGAGTGGGGCTACCTTATGTGAAAACCCTTAACAAATCTCTTGTAAAAATTGCATAGACTAAAACAACCCTTAAGCTGTGAAATATTAGTGGGTGGAGGCCAATCAAGAATGGCTTTGATCTTTTTAGGATCCATTCTAACCCTCTTGGAATTGATTATGTGACCGAGGCAAAGAAGATCTATCATATTGAATTCACATTTCAATTCCTTAGCATATAATGACTCCCTCTCAAGTGTGATACCCCTCCATGATTCTCACTGCTGGTTGGTCCGTCCTTGTATTTGTGGTCTTGCTTGGCATCTTCGCTTTGGGAACTTGTTGTATTAAATAAAATTATTAAATTAATAAGGTATAAGCGATAAGTAAATAAATATATATTATATAATTACAATTTATAGTTGAAGATGATATAATTAATAAATGATAATTGGTGAGTAAATAAAATATTAATTTACACTCTTATTTGATCTAAATAAATTGAGATAAATATAAATATATTTATTAAGAGCCATAATAAATGATAAATAATGCAATGCCTCACCATATCACTCAAGATCTATATTTAGGCGTTTGCATATAATGATTTTGTAACCGCTTGCGAGGAAAAAGTGACAAGTATCAGAAGGAGAGCATTAATTGGATGCTTTGTAACTAATTTGTTACTAATTGCCCACTTGTACGTTTTGTATGCATCGCACTGGCTTTACTCTGAATCTAGTAAAAGGAATAAGAAATGTTTGAATCCAAAAAAGAATATATCGCCTTCATCTACCAAGCTCGGGGGATTTAAAAACGAAAGCTGTGTAATATATAAATTTTGGGGTTGGCAAGAAAATCTGGCATGTCGAAGATTGTAATGTCCCCTTCTCGAGCATGATCTTTTCAGTTGACCGTTGGCCTATTCTGGAGACCCGTAGGCTACTCAGAAGGTGAAATTAGGGTTTCGTGTTTTGGAGGTTGCTATTGCTCGTGAATTGATGACTGAATGACAGATTCTTTCTGGGTTTTCAGAGAGCTTCGCAGTGGTGTGTTTTCTTGGCATTCCGAGCACCTTCAGGAATTTACTATTTTTAGTAAATTCTATTTCTGGCAGTGGTCCTGTCGTTCTCGGCACAGTTGGCTTTCCTCTTCAGTCGACTCAGTTGGTTTGTTCAGTTTTGGCCTTGGGATGCATTTTCGGAGAGATAAGTTCATTTCATTTAAATAATGTTATATTTTAATGTTATAATACCCCCTTGGCCTAATCTCATAACTTAATGTTGTATTAAAAGGTGGTCTTTAAGGGGTGGCGCCTCATTGAGGTAATTTTATAATTATTAAGGTCAAATTGAAGCTTTAAGTTGGACGCCTATATTGAAGAGATGAATTTCATTAAAGTAAAAAATGAAGCCTTGAAGAAAGTGATACCTTTTCTTGGAGGGAAAAGAATTAGGGTTTCTAGAAGCTTCTGGAGGGGTCTTCACAAATTATAAAAGGACGTCTTGGGTCTTCATTTGGGCATCTTTTGTCTACAGGAAAGTTATGCTGCCGGAATGGTATTGGGATTGCTTCGAGGAATGTATGCCTCCTAGCTTGGCATTGCTTCTCACTTGTGAGATAGCGACTAGTGATGAGGTAGTGGTAGTTTGAGTGATTTGTAGTGAGATTTCTGCATTGTAGTAGTTGTGTGGCTTTGTAGTTCAGTTTTATGCATATTGGTGAATTTCTGGAATTGTCTCTTCCTTATAGCTGATTGTTGTTTTTATTCATAAGTCAAAAAATACAAAAAGAATCATTCTGGGTATTGCATTTATCTCTTTGTCTATGAGGGGCGACCCTTTCCTCTAATTTGCAGATTTTTTGATGAAGCCTTGAATTTTTAAAAGCAAATCGCCCTTCCTTGAGGGCCATACCATTTGAGATGGCCTTGAAATTCGTGCATAAATAATATGGGATCTTTTGGTTAGTTTTTGTGATTCAATCTTGGGCGCCATCATCCTAGGATCATTATGCATTTTGTCTCAGGGATTTTGAGTGAGTTTGGAGTGAGTTGTGAGCAAAATAGTGAGTTTTAGGGCTGTTGTTTATGCATTTGAAAAACAGGACTGTCAAAAATCAGATTGTCAAGTTGGTCTCTAGAGTGGAGTTCTGATCTAAGCTTCCATATTCAATAAAGGAGATTCAATATATTGTTGCAGCACTATTTATCTTTTGATTCATGTTCGTAGCAAGACATTCTCTATCATGTTGTAAGCTGAACAGTAGTACTGTCAGCATTCTCACTTATTTTCCGTAATTGCATTTTAATACTTAGCATCTCCATCATATGGTAGCTCCAACTCCATCTCGGGTTAGAAAGCACATTCTTGACGTCGAGTTATTTTAGCTTAATAGTTGGTAGGGATCCTCTGACCACATGCTCGTCGTTCTCCGACGCATTTCTTGGTTAGAGTTCTTGTATTCGCATTGTATTAAGACCCTCTAACCATATGCTCGTCGTCATTCGGCGCATTCTTGGTTAGAGTTCTTTGTATCAGCATTTCTTTAAGACCCTCTGACCATATGCTCGTCGTCATCCGGCGCATTCTTGGTTAGAGTTCCTTATCAGCATTGCTTTGAGATCCTCTGACCATATGTTCACACCTTGCCCAACTTGGGATCCTGGTGTACATTCTTGGTTAGAGTTGAATTCCGCATCGTTTGGTTTAAGTGCTAATCCCTAATGATTGTGTATTGCTTTGCTCTTTGTAATTGGAAAATTGAAAAAATTGGCTTGGTATATTTCAGTGGTATCAGAGCCACGCATCCTGCCATCCTGTGAAACAAACCATCTATGAGTGACAGAGAAAAGAGATACTTAGCAAGGGAAGACAAGAAGGCTGCAAATCAGTTTCAGTGGCATCAGGCTCTTGAAGGTCAGACAGCATCAGAGGTTTTGAGGGCTCATTGGGAGTCTTCTCAGGAAACAGAAATGGGGGATAATGAGAGGACATTGGGTGGTAACAGAGATGATAGTGGGAAAGGAAGAGAAAGGTCGATAAGTCCGGGAAAGAGGTTCGAGAGGAAGATGGATGTCTTAATGGATATGTGTTGTGACCTTTTCACACATCTCCCCATACAAAATAGGGACCCCTAAATTTTTGCTCCGTTCTGGTCTTTTGGTTTTGGTTTTTGTCTTTCTCTCTCGTTCTGCTTCTTTTCTGCTTTCTGCTTTCCGGGAACGCCCCCGTCAGCAAGCTTGAACGTAAGATTCGACCAAGTGCTGAAATTAGGGTTTCACATCTTTTAGGTCATTTTGAAGTCAAATTGAGTTGGTTTGTCAGCTTTTGAGCCTAACACTGCTACTACCATGTTTTCAGCAAGTAACTCCTAAATTTTCACTAAGTTCTGCCAACTTTCTGTTCTTAGTAAGTGTCAGTTTAGGGTTGATTTTCTTAAGACTCACATTTGGACAACTTCATTGCATTCCGAGCACTTCAAGTTCACTTTTGACAAATTTTGAGCAAAAACGGACAACCTGCTATTTTTAGCAGTACAGCTTCCAGAGCAGATTTCAAGGTCTTAATGTTACATTTTCTGATGCATGTCTGGAGACTCCTTCTGGGTTTTCCGAGACCTTCGCGGTGATGTGGCATGCAAAGTATGATGATGACTTTCAGCATTCGGCCTTCGGAGGCCAATATCAGGGTTTACATGCAGACATTTTCAGCGCATGTCGGCATTTTCTTTCTGGGTTTTCCAAGAGCTTCGCGATGGTGTAGCATGCAAATGGAGCTGACCACTTTTCAGAAACTTACTATTTTTAGCCAGTGCGTGCATGTTGGAGATTTTTCTGGGTTTTTCTGGGTTTTCCGAGATTTTTCGGGCAATATGACATGCAAGATTGTCCGACAGCCGGTCGGTCACTTTTCCGGCCGTTTTCTATTTTTAGCAGGTACCACTTGGGCAGCCACTCAACACCTCAGAAATGCAAGCTGATCATCATGCAACTGAAACGAGGTCAAACGGAGCTCATCTGAGCAGCATGCACAAAATTAGGGTTTCAAGCTTCAGCGCTAAAAATGAGGAATCAGAGGTCAAAATATTCAAAACTGAGGTATCCATCACAATCAGCACCCTTCGGATAGTCTGCTGGCAAAATTTGAAGGCAATCGGAGAACCTGCTATTTTTAGTAAAATGCTCCAGCCGCAGGCTATAAATAGAAAGTTGATCTCGGCGTCAGCGTAGAGGGGTAAATTCACCAGCAAGGGGCACACTGTCCAAATTTCAAGTCGAACGGAGCAAAGGAAGTCTCAGAAACGAGCACTTACTATAAATAGTAAGTCACTTCAGAAGCAGCTATAATTGGCAGGTTGACACCAGATCTCGACGGGTACAGGACAAACAGGTGATAAGTGATCCGTGGCGCGAATTTCAAGGCAAACCAAGTTACAGAGAATGAAGAATCAGATAATTGCTATTTTTAGCAGGTCAATTAGGGTTTCCTAAAATCAAGGGCACAATATAGCAGTCAAGCACGAACAGCATCCAGTCACAATCACCATGTTTCAGACATTCAGCACATGAAATTTGAAGACTTTCTGAACAGTTTCTATTTTTAGCAGGTTGCTAAAAATAGCAAGTACAAACAGGCATCAGGCACTGACGGCACAAATCAATTGAAATTTAGAGCAGGGCAGACATCGGGCTTCCCAAGGTCAGAATTCGGTCAACGGCGCAAAATTTAAGGAACTTTCTAAAAATAGAAAGTTAGGGCGAGTTAGGGTTGACCGAGGAAAATCAACTCAAATCTGGCAGAAGGCGAAAAATTTGTTAAAATGGATAAAATTTCAAGTCCGGTAGTGAAATTCGCTTTCAAGGCTGAACAGGGGCAGAAAATGACTAAGTCTGGAAAACTTGAAGTTGCAAGGTTAAAATGCGCCTCAATATGAAGGAGATGTGATAAAATTGCTAAGTCTCAGAATTAAAAGCTCTGGCGTGCAAATGCGCCTGGCTCTATGAAGGTGTTAAAAGTGAAAAATTTCACTAAGGCATTTAAATTAGACGGAGACCCATCTAAATGCTCTCCAAGCGTTGAAAGTGGATGTTGATCCTTCAGAATGCGCCTAGCTCAAGGAGGAAACAAGAAAAACGTCTAAGTCATTAAAATGAAAGTTTGGTAGGTGATTTGCGCCCAAAGCCAAAAATGAAAGTTTGGTAGGTGATTTGCGCCCAAAGCCTAAACTGGAAGGTGGAAGTCTCATATGCGCCTAAGTTAAAATTGAAACCTCTGGGTCTCATATGCGCCTAAGTTGAAATTGGAAGCCTAACCCCTCAAATGCGCCTGAGTTTACAAAGACGTTGAAATTGGCAAAATTTATCTAAGTGACGAAATTGGGAGTAGACAAGTCTAAATGCGCCTTTCTTAAAACTAAAAGTACCATGATCAATATGCGCCTGGGACATGAATTAAAAGTTTGATATGAAGGATGCGCCCCATGTTGCAAGGAATCTCTAAGTATGCTAAGGCGTAAAAATCAAAAGTGAATGTTGACCCTAGCAAATGCGCCCAAGGCACAAATTGGAAGATGCTTGAGTCAAATGCGCCTAAAGAGAAAAGTGAATGTTGGCCATGTAGAATGCGCCTAAGGTAATGTGCAAACTCTCTAAGCGTTGAAACTAGACGGAGACCCATCTAAATGCGCCTGGAGAAGAAAGAGGTAAAAAAAAAAAAAAAGGATGTAAGTGTTAAAACTGAAAGTTAAGACCCTCATATGCGCCTGAAAGCTCCCTCTTTAATATGCGCCCATGAAGAAATCTGGAAATGCTAAATGCGTGGGAATTCAAATTGAATGTTGAGCCTATCAAATGCGCCTAAAAGCTCAACTATCAAAATGCGCCCGAAGGTGAAAAGAATACAAAATTTAAAGGCGTTTGAAATTTGAAGCTTAGCAACTCTATTTGCGCCCAGCTTTGAAGAGAGATTGATAAATTTTTAAGGGCGTTGGGAAATCTGGAAATCCGCCAAGTGCTAATTGAAACCTCTGGGTATCATATGCGCCCATCTCAAAAAATTAAAAGCTCGGCCTCTCTTTTGCGCCCAAAGCATAAATGGAAGTTACTCCTATGAAATGCGCCCTCCTCCTTTTAATTCGGACAATGAGACTCTTAAAGTTCCTAAGTGCAAGGCGTAATTTTAATTTCAAACTTTACCATTCAAAGTACGCCTAAGGGGGAAATAAAAAAAATAATATACAAAATGAACTAAGGGGCGTTTAAATTAAAAGCTTGTGATGTCATATGCGCCCACCTTTAAGGGGGTAAATTTTAAAATTTTAAATGGAGCGTTCGAAGTAATTAAAAGGCTCAAGCAAAAGGCGTTTGGAGGAAATGAAATTTCTCTAGGCAATTAATTGCGAAATTTGCCCAAGACAGAGAAATTAATTTAATTTAATTAATTAATTATTTTCCTAAGTTTAATATTTAATTCCCCTTTCGATTTTGACCCACGAAATTGTGAAATTCGGATGATTTTAACAAGGGGAATTTATTTTGGAAGTCAATTACGGATGGAAAATAAAATTATGCCTAGCCAAGTTTGACGATTGATATCGAATATTTAAAGTGCGTTGAAGAAATAAATTAAAATGGCTATTAAATTAAATTTTTAATAAATTAAAAGTGCCATTTTAAAATGCAGTTGAGATAACTTCAAATCGATGTAAAAATGATTTTCTCGAAATTACTTGAGGTAACTGGCAGTCGGGAGGGAATTTTAAATTTAAATCGAGGAAAGAATCTCCCCGAATAGCAAATTGTCATAACAACTGCCTAACGACTAGAATATTCCCTTTTAAATTTAGCAAACGCGTCAGTCATTATGAAGGGAATAAAAGGCATCTGCTAAAATTAGTGCCAGCCTTTTGCTATAAACCTCTGAGGATTTTCATTCTCATTTCACAAGATTCGAAGTTAAAATTTATGCTGGCAAGTTGAGTTGTGAGATTTCATTTGAGAGTTGCTGAGAGATTGAAGTTGCTGAAAGTTGATTTCTTGAAGTTGCTGAGATTCGGAGTTGCGAAGTGCTTCGAAGTAAAGTTTGAAGGGTTTAGCATTTTTATTTCTTCACGTTGCTGAGGTAAGTACCCGAAGTTGCTGAAACTTTTTATTTTGCTGAAAGTCGAAATGCTTTTGAAGTTAAGAGTTGAAATGCTGAAATCATTTATTTATGCTGGAGAATTCGAAATTGCTTGAGCTTTAATTTTTTTTCGAAGTTGTTTGAAGTTGCTGAGTGTTGCAATCAAATTGGATTTAAATTGTAAAGCCTTCGAAGTTGCTGTTTTATAATTTTCGAAGTGCTAGTTTTGATTGCTTTTTGAAGTTGCTGATTTATAACTTTCGAAAAGTTGATTCTAAATTATTGAAACTTGCTGATTTAAACTTGCACGTTTAAAACTCTCGGACTTATTTAAAACTCTTCGAAGTTGTTGATGTATAACTGTCGAAGAGCTGATTTCAAACTTGGTAATTTGTAATTCGCAAGCTTGCTGATTTTAAATATTCGGAGTTGCTGATTTTAAATATTGCTGAAACTTTACGCTTTTTCCGAAGTTGAAATTGTTGGAATGGATTTCTTACGTGGAGTTGAATATTTCTTTTGGCTGCAAGTTGTCGAAAGTTGAAGTTGGATGCTGAGGCTACTAACTTGTATTTATTTTTGCAGCCAACTCCAACCGCCAGCCGCCTCGCGTGTTTGTTGTTTTAAAAAGTTGATGGAGTAATGTTCGCTTTTGTTTTGCAGATGGCTGATGGACGCGACGTGCTGGAACAAGCAAGGCTGGAGCTAAGGCTACCAACAATGAGGCTGTCAAAGAGAACGCCTCCAGGCAGGCGATCATCAAGGGCCTAAAGAAGTCCTTTATCCCGGAGTCGAAAATCATCTCAAAGTATGGCAATTTGACGGACACCAACCTCGGGTCCTTCAACCTCGAGACATTCATACGCCGAATGTACGGGCAAGGTGGCAACCTTCCAACAGATGCATCACGTAACATCGTCAAGAGCGGATTGTACAATGCAGCAGGCTTCCAACCGGCAGTCCGTTGTCCCGAGTTGATCCTTGAGTGTGCCAACTTCTACAATTCTGAGGATCGAACTATCACCTCTCCGGACGGTATGATCATGGCTAATTTCGCCCCAGATGCAATTGGCGAGGCGTTTGGAATACTTGCTACGGACAATATGTTGTATAAGTCCAAGGCCAAGGCAGATAAGATGTACGCCACCACCTTTGAAAAGTGCATGAAAAGGATAAACACCTCATGGATGCGCAAGCCAAAGCCACCTGCTGCCAGGCTACCGAAACAGATAATCTCGGAGGAGCTAAAGCAAGAGTACTGCGACATCATTATGCTTCTCAGCAGAGTCAATGGCAGCCCACAGTCATTCATATTCGAGCCATGGATGTTCTTTTACATCAGTGTAGTGCTCGAGGGGAACGAGCAAGTAAACTGGGCGAAGATGATAAGTGATAACATCGATGAGCAGTTCCGGAGCCTCAGAAGAACAAAAACATTTTATATGAGCTCATATGTCATTTACATGTTGGCTCGAATGACCAAGTACAGAGGATTGGCGTACCAGGAGCCAATTGGCTGCGGCTACAATCAGTTCAAGATTCACCAGTCCTGCAGACAGTTGCATCTTACGCACACTGGTGACTTTCAGAGAGTAAATGATGCTTTCACCATGTACATCACAAGGACCCTTCAGCAGAGGTTACAGCAAAGAATATCCGAGGAGGCGCAGATGCTGGTAGAAGAATATGGGTGTTGGTTCGTCCAATTCCCAAAGTTTACCTATTTGAGGCTGCCAGGGTACGATTCACATGTCTACAAACTACCTAGGTATCCAACTAACAGAATGGTATTGCTTGAGTTGTCCAGGCAATTGGTGGCCTATGACAAGATCATTAGAAGAAAGAAGAAGGGAGGCTTACACTTTCCCATTGTGTTGGGAAATTCACTCGAAGAATGCCCTACCTTGCAAGCAGCTAAAGAGGCTGAGGATGAGCTGAAATTCTACAAGCTGACTCTTTATACAGCCGACAAGATTTTGATCCTAAGGGAATGATTGGAACGGTGCAAGGAGTGGAGTACAGACACAAGGCTCACCTGGAAGACTTTTGGGCGAATGCTGGGAGCGAGGACGAAATTAGGAAAAGGATGTTTTCAAGGCTGCCTCTAAAGCTAATCAGGGAGTGTGAGGTGATTAAGGTGCCAGATCAACTTGAGGAGGATACTAGGGTCACCCATCCAGATTATGAAACGGTAAAGAACGCTCCGATGCCACCAATAGATTGGGCCGAACCAGAGATTGTGGATCTAGACACTCTGTCTATCCCGGTCATGACATTCACTAGAGCATGGGTGGATGAGCGTGTTAATAGATTAAGGAGAAGGTCAGTCGCCCTCACATATGA
Source organism: Sequoia sempervirens (assembly GCA_007258455.2). NCBI lineage: Eukaryota > Viridiplantae > Streptophyta > Pinopsida > Cupressales > Cupressaceae > Sequoia > Sequoia sempervirens. Next base: position 12,732 of record VDFB02111861.1, read on the forward strand.
CCTCATGGGTGATAGAAGGCCGCCGGTGTTAGCAAAGAGGAAGAAGCAACTCACACGAGGTCCAGAATCAAAAAGAAGGGAGCCCGTTCAGCCGGAGCCGCAGGGGTCAGAGGATACAGCGTCCACTCAGCTGGTATCTCATTCTTCCAGTAGGCGTGAAGTTTCATTGTTTGCTAGTCAGAGAGCTCCGAGAAATGAGGAGCCGGAAGTTGGAGAAGTCAACCAGCCAATACCAAAAGAAATAGATACTCAGAGCGTCAATGATCCTGAAGCTGCCAGTAAGCGGGATGAAGGGGAAGAATCGGATATGGAAACCCACTTTGACTTTTCCTTCGGAGAAGAAGATGCTAGGACTCATGAGGGAAGTGATCAAGAGGTCGAGATAATTGAGCCTCCAACAAATACTGCTCGGGAAGAAGTTCGGGAAGTGGAAGCAACTGAGGAGCAGCCCTTGATTATTTATGATATTCAACGAAATTGGCTTTCACAGGCAATCAGAAGGGACCAAGGTGATGACGCCGACCTAGCAATTGAAATGGAAGAACTCTTAAATAGGACAAGCAAGTCGCCTAAGCGGAAGAGGGCAAGAAAATATACAAGGATGGAAACAAATGAGGCCGGTTCCCGCAACCTTCATATCGCTGCCCCAAGGGAGGATCATGACTTGAGTGATGCAATGCCGGAGAAGTACACAATCACCACAGTCGAATTGGGACGTCCTTCTGGAGCACAAGTGGTGGAAGAAGCTGAAAGTTCGTTTCAAGCATTGAAAGATAGGCTGGTGAAGAAGGAAGGAAAGTATAAGAGGTTGAAGAAAGAGCACAAGGCGTTGGTTGAGTATGTACAAAATCTCGCACATCCTGTTGTTCAAGGTAATCCAGCGGCAGAACTTCCACCGGAATTGCCACGAGAGCCGATCAGCGGCCTTGAAGAAGTGAAGAGGGCTGTACGAGAAGGAGATAAGTGGGTGAGAGGTGTTCGCCTTGAAGCAGAAAAGTTCATGGCGGATCTTGCCTCAGCATTTCAAAATGCCTCCGGTATTCTTTCACGCTTGGATGATGTTGAGCAAGCTTGGGGAGATACCCACATCTTTCAAGACAAAACTATCCCACGTCTTGCTGTTTTGATGCGTGTTCCCACGCAAACTCTGGTGAATGAAGGGGTAATTCAAGCAGGTGATAGGTATGATTTCCGTGGGTGGCATTCAGCAGCATTCACAGGGAAGAGTTTCTTTGACACTGCAGCAATGGAGTCCTCCAGGATCAGAAAGGCTATGAGGAATATTCATGAGAGTATTCTTAACACTTTGGAGGCAGTATTCGCAAGAAGGCTTGCGCATGAAGAGGTTGATGCAGAAGGACTAAGGGCAAGGTTGCAGCCATTCTTTACAGAGATGAGGACATTTTCCCAGTTGGATTTTGAAAACATCTCCACGTTTTCAACAATCATTCAGAGCACGCAGGATTCTATGGAGACTTGGGAAAAATCTTGTGAGAAGCACGAGCAAATGGTAGCCATCTTGGAGTATCAGCTGAATCTTACTCCATCAATTTCTGAAGAAGAGGTCGACGCAGTGCTGGCGCGATTCATGGCGTACGCGGTCCGAGAGAAGAACAAAGGAATCCGGGTCATGGACGAGAATCTTCTAGAAGGGTAGTGGGCATTAATTGCTCATGGTGGTCAAAGGAGGAATTTACTATTTTGGGAGCATTTATGACGCCACTCCACCTTCTGGCGGTTTTTAGGGCAAAGCTTGTCTAGGGCTGAGGTGGCTCGATCTGAGCCCTCCATTGTAATTCGATCTGGGCCGTCGGTTGAAACAGGCCAGCTATATAAGGGGGAGTCCCCCTCATTTGTACTCTAGTAGTCATAGAATTAGAGAGTAGAGAGCAATTAGTGAAGCAGAATAGAGAGTAGAAGCTTTTAAGTTAGAGTAGTTTCTCATTTGCATTGTTGAAGAAGAAGGGGAATTCTCCCTCTGAGAATTTTGTAAGAGATTGTCACAAAAGGCTATTCTTAATAAAGCATTTCATTGATGGCGAATTCCAACTTTGTTTTGAATAGTTCGTGAGGTTTCTTATTCCTTTGACTTCAATTAGGAACTTAATTTCATGCTTGTAGTTAGATATGGATGTTTATGCTTGATATAAGTGAATTTCTTTTATCCATACCACTAACGTTCTTACTGATGGTAAGCACGTCTTGCGTGGTCAACTGGACTTTTTGTACTTAACTTCGATCAAGGTTCATAAGTAGTTATGCATCGTTGTGATGGTAGCTGCACTATTGAATCGTGATTTGAACATCATTTTCATCCTTTGAAGATTGCACTTACTTTGTTGACGCTGTCCAACAGGAGGCTAAACAATGTTTGTCGAAATTCATTTAGGTTGAGCGTAACACCCATTTGCATTTAGGTTAGAATTTAGAATTTAGAAATCTCTACAGCCATTCAAAATTCTGCATAATCTTGGTCAGTTTTAGGACACTTGCACGCTAAAGCCAAATCATTCGCGCAAAATCCCCTTTAAAAGCATATATTGGTTGTTATTGCACGCATTCTGAACAATTACGTAAGTCCCCTCGTGAGAACACAGCATATACACATCAACCAAACTGGGTCTATTCGCAATTCAAGAACCTTGGAGTTGAAAGTGTGATCTTACTTGCAATCTTAGCACGCTGAATACTTTGTTCAAGAGAGAATAGAGTGTCCATTTGGGAAACTTTGTTCTGTGTTGGTGCGGTCTCAAAAACCACGTCAACAATATGGTATCTTTCATAATGGGGAAAGTGGGTTAGAACCCAATTCCACATAACAATCCAGGACATAGGGGAGAACACAGTGCCACCAACCAGCATAATGGACATGCTGCTCAGCCTGCTTCAAACAGCACATACATTTCTTCCAGACCATTCAAACCCACCTTCTTGGCTCCAATAAACCCTCAACCTGAGCTAGAAGAAAATTCATCATTTGTGGAACAATTGAGACTCGGCCGTGCTGAGTATGATTCTCTCCCTGATGAAATTAAGATAGATATGTCTTACACTGATTTCATGGATCATAAAAGGAAGAATAAAGGACACAAAAGACATTATGAACAAAGGAGGTCAGCAGTGCAAGGGGATTCGCATCAAGCAATCAAAAAGGTTATGCTTCCACACTTTGATGGGAGTGACAATAGTTCAGCCAGAGCTTGGATACAGAAGTTAGACAACTATCTAGCTCTTAGACCCATGGCAGAAGAAGAGGCGATTAAGTTCGCTACGCTACACCTAGATGGGGTGGCGCACGAGTGGTGGTACCATGGCCTAGTCACTTTAGGTCATGGGTCTATCACTACCTATGATGAGTTCACCAATAGGCTCATAGAGAGATTTGAGAAAAAAGATCCTAAAGTGCATTTCAGAGAATTGGCACAGCTTAGGCAATATGGCACAGTTGATGCCTACATAGCTGAGTTTCAGAGACTCTCAGTCATGGTCACGGGAATCACTGAGAGGCGTTTGGTGATCCTATTCAATTAAGGATTGATGGAGCCACTCAAGGGTTGGATTAAAGCTTTTGATCCACCCTCCCTACAGGAGGCAATGAAGAAAGCCAGAAACATGGAGTGGGCTGCTCCTAAAGCAAAGTTCCAATCTAAGCCATCATTTCACAAAGGGGATAAAGGAAAAAGACCTCATCAAAGACCTCATCATAAGGAGTTCAAACAACATAAACCTCATGTCACAAGATTGGATCCGGAGACACTTAACGAACTCAGAAGAAAGGGGTTATGTTTCCGGTGTAGAGAAAAATGGTCCCAAGATCATGTTTGCCCAAAGGGAGTCAAATTTCATCAAATTGAATACTATTCAGCTGGAGAAAGTAATTCTGATTTTTCAGACCAGCAGTCTGATTTTGATGATAGTGAAGTGGAAAGAGCTCCAGAAGAGTCCGAAGATGAAAAGGGAAGTGGAGGTACTTTGGCTCAACTTTCGAGCTTTCAAAAGAATGAATCCTTCAAAATTCGAGGGATGATTAAGGGGCAACGAATAGTTGCTTTGATTGACACCGGAGCAACGCATAACTTCATTGATGAAGTTGTGGTGGCAAAGAAGGGGCTGCAAACAGAAGAGTTTGAAGGCTTCAAGGTTATGGTTGCTGATGGGTTTCACATCTCATGCACCAAGAAGATCTCAAACATGACTATGCAATTGGGAAACTATGAAGTCAAGGACGACTTCTATGTAGTCAACATTGGAGATACGGATGCCGTTCTAGGCATTCAGTGGCTGCGTTCACTTGGAGAGATCTCTCTAAATCTGCAAACCATGGAGCTCAAGTTTCAATCCGATGGGAAGAAGGTAGTACTAAGAGGAATGTCCAATGGGGGTCCTTGGATTGTGTCATTCAAGAGAATGGCAAGGCTGATTCATCATGATCAAGTTGAATGGGCAGCAAAATGTATGATCCTCCCTGCTAGTCCGGTTGAAACAAAGAGAGACTATCCTCCTAATATTCAGTCTTTACTCACAAAGAAGAGCACGGTGTTTGCTGATTTACCTCCTGGACCACCTCCTGAACGAGGTTCGGAGCATGTCATAGAGCTCAAAGAAGGAGCTAAACCAGTTATTACAACTCCATAGCGGTACCCTAAGAAGCAGAAGGACGAGATTGAGAAAAACATTCAGGAACTCTTGGAGATCGGCTTCATTCGTCCAAGCAAGAGTCCCTTCGCTTCAGCAGTTGTTCTTGTAAAGAAGAAGGATGGTACCATCCGCATGTGTGTAGACTATCGTGCTTTGAATCAAAGCACCATCAAAAATTGATACCCCATTTTGAGGATAGATGAACTCATTGATGAGCTACATGGAGCCAAGTTCTTTTCAAAGATCGATTTGAGATCGAGCTACTACCAGATTCGGATGAGAGGATCTGATGTTGAGAAGACAGCTTTTAGATGTCACTATGGCCACTTCGAGTTTCTAGTCATGCCATTTGGGTTGACTAATGCTCCTGCTACCTTCCAGTCTTGTATGAACAGAGTCTTTCAGAAGCAGTTGAGGAAGTTTGTATTGCTATTTTTTGACGACATCCTGATCTTCAGCAAGACATGGGAAGAACATCTCAAGCACTTGGAGGAAGTGCTTAGCATCCTAGAATCTGAGAGCTTGTTTGCCAAAGAATCCAAATGTGAATTTGGAATGAAGGAGCTACTTTACCTTGGTCATATAATCAGTGCTGAGGGAGTGAAGGTTGATCCTGAAAAGATCAAGGCAGTTGTTGATTGGCCACCTCCTGAGAACTTGACTCATTTGAAAGGGTTCTTGGGTCTTTGTGGATTTTACAGAAGATTTGTGAAAGGCTACTCACAGAATGCTGCTCCTTTTATTGACCTCACAAAAAAGGGGGCTTTTTGTTGGTCAGAAAAGGCCCAAACTACTTTTGATAAATTTAAGAGGATCATGAGCTCTTGTCCGGTTTTAGCTATTCCAGACTTTTCCAAGCCTTTCGAGCTACAGTGTGATGCATCCGGTGAAGGAGTTGGGGCTGTTTTGATGCAAGACAAACATCCCATTGTGTTTGAGAGCAGAAAATTAAGAGGTGTTGAAAGGACCTATTCCATCTACGACAAGGAAATGCTTGCCATTATGCATGGATTAGCTAAGTTCAGACAGTATTTGGTGGGGAGCAAGTTTGTGGTCAAGACTGATCACAATAGTCTCAAGCACTTCATGCATCAGAAAGGTTTGAACGAGAGGCAACAAAAGTGGGTGAGTAAGCTTCAAGCTTACGATTTTGACATTGAATATGTCAAAGGGAAAAACAATATTGTGGCCGATGCTCTATCTAGGAGACCTCATTTGAGCTCATTATGTGAGCTTACTGCTGATTGGAAGAACATGTTGCTTGCTGATTATGCCAAAAATCAGTTTGCAACCAGCATCATTGAGGGTACTTTTCATGACGAAAGGTACAAGGTGGTTGATGGGTTGATACACTACAAGGGTAGAATCTTTTTGGTGGCTGATTCTAAGCTCAAAAAGAAGATTTTGTTGACATTTCATGACATTCCACTTGCTGGTCATCAAGGGTTCTTCAAGACATATAGGCAGATTCGGGAAAGATTTTCTTGGAAAGGGCTCAAAGGGGAAGTTCAACGCTACATTCAGGAGTGTCCCACTTGTCAAATGAACAAGAATGAGCATACTCTACTTGTTGGTCTGCTGCAACCTCTCCCTATTCCCAATCAAAAATAGGAAAGCATATCGATGGACTTCATCACGGGGTTGCCCAAGGTCCAAGGGAAAGACTGTATCTATGTTGTAGTGGACAGACTAACAAAATTTGCTCACTTCTTCGCCATTACCAGCTCTTTTTCAGCAGCCCAAGTTGCAGATCTGTTTTTTCATGAGGTGTTTAGGTTACATGGGTTGCCAAAAAACATTGTGAGTGATAGGGACAGCAAGTTCCTAAGCACTTTTTGGCAAGAGGTCTTTAGAATGAGTGGTACAGTGCTTACTCCAAGCACTAGTTATCACCCTCAAACCGATGGACAAACTGAGATAGTGAACAAGTGGTTGGAAGGCTATTTGAGAAACTATGTTTCGGAGCAGAAAAGAGCATGGGTGAAATGGCTTCACATAGGCGAGTATTGTTATAATTCTTCTCTTCACATGTCAATAAGGATGTCACCTTTCATGGCTCTATACAGTTATGAGGCTCCTAGCTTTGCTGATTTGGTGTTTGGAGATAGCAAAGCCCCTCAAGCCAAGGATTTGTTGCAGCAGAGTCAAGATATCTTGAAATCATTGAAGAACAATCTTCAGATTGCACAGAATCAGCAGAAGATGTACGCTGATCAGCAGCGTGTTGAGCGCTCTTTTGAGGTTGGAGATATGGTTTATCTTCGACTACAACCTTACAGACAGTCTACTCTCAAGAAGAGTGGAGCTGAGAAGCTCAAACCCCGTTTCTATGGGCCATTCAAGGTTATCAGAAAGGTGGGAGCAGTAGCTTATGAGTTGGAGCTACCTTTGAATAGCAGAGTACACAATGTCTTCCATGTGTCTCGCCTCAAGAAGGCACTTGGACACAATGTTGTTGCTTCGTCACAGTTGCCACCTTTGGATGAAGAAGGGCAGTTAGTTTTGATTCAAGAAGAAATTCTTGATTCTAGAGAGCGTTCTTTGAGAAAAAGAACAATCCGAGAATACTTGGTGAAGTGGAAGAACTTGCCTATGGAGGATGCGACTTGGGAGAATGATGAGATTCTGCAGCATCCTGGTTTGCGATTGCTTGAGGACAAGCAATCTTGGGGAGGGCGGATTGTAATGTCCCCTTCTCGAGCATGATCTTTTCAGTTGACTGTTGGCCTATTCCGGAGACCCGTAGGCTACTTGGAAGGTGAAATTAGGGTTTCGTGTTTTGGAGGTTGCTATTGCTCGTGAATTGATGATTGAATGACGAATTCTTTCTAGGTTTTCAGAGAGCTTCGCAGTGGTGTGTTTTCTTGGCATTCCGAGCACCTTCAGGAATTTACTATTTTTAGTAAATTCTATTTTTGGTAGTGGTCCTGTCGTTCTCGGCACAGTTGGCTTTCCTCTTCAGTCGACTTAGTTGGTTTGTTCAGTTTTGGCCTTGGGATGCATTTTCGGAGAGATAAGTTCATTTCATTTAAATAATGTTATATTTTAATGTTATAATACCCCCTTGGCCTAATCTCATAACTTAATGTTGTATTAAAAGGTGGTCTTTAAGGGGTGGCGCCTCATTGAGGTAATTTTATAATTATTAAGGTCAAATTGAAGCTTTAAGTTGGACGCCTATATTGAAGAGATGAATTTCATTAAAGTAAAAAATGAAGCCTTGAAGAAAGTGACGCCTTTTCTTGGAGGGAAAAGAATTAGGGTTTCTAGAAGCTTGTGGAGGGGTCTTCACAAATTATAAAAGGACGTCTTGGGTCTTCATTTGGGTATCTTTTGTCTACAGGAAAGTTATGTTGCCGGAATGGTATTGGGACTGCTTCGAGGAATGTATGCCTCCTAGCTTGGCATTGCTTCTCACTTGTGAGATAGCAACTAGTGATGAGGTAGTGGTAGTTTGAGTGATTTGTAGTGAGATTTCTGCATTGTAGTAGTTGTGTGGCTTTGTAGTTCAGTTTTATGCATATTGGTGAAATTCTGGAATTGTCTCTTCCTTATAGTTGATTGTTGTTTTTATTCATAAGTCAAAAAATACAAAAAGAATCATTCTGGGTATTGCATTTATCTCTTTGTCTATGAGGGGCGACCCTTTCCTCTAATTTGCAGATTTTTTGATGAAGCCTTGAATTTTTAAAAGCAAATCGCCCTTCCTTGAGGGCCATACCATTTGAGATTGCCTTGAAATTCGTGCATAAATAATATGGGATCTTTTGGTTAGTTTTTGTGATTCAATCTTGGGCGCCATCATCCTAGGATCATTATGCATTTTGTCTCAGGGATTTTGAGTGAGTTTGGAGTGAGTTGTGAGCAAAATAGTGAGTTTTAGGGCTGCTGTTTATGCATTTAAAAAACAAGACTGTCAAAAATCAGATTGTCAAGTTGGTCTCTAGAGTGGAGTTCTGATCTAAGCTTCCATATTCAATAAAGGAGATTCAATATATTGTTGCAGCACTATTTATCTTTTGATTCATGTTCGTAGCAAGACATTCTCTATCATGTTGTAAGCTGAACAGTAGTACTGCCAGCATTCTCACTTATTTTCCGTAATTGCATTTTAATACTTAGCATCTCTGTCATATGGTAGCTTCAATTCCATCTCGGGTTGGAAAGCACATTCTTGACGTCGAGTTATTTCAGCTTAATAGTTGGTAGGGATCCTCTGACCACATGCTCGTCGTTCTCCGACGCATTTCTTGGTTAGAGTTCTTGTATTCGCATTGTATTAAGACCCTCTAACTATATGCTCATCGTCATCCGGCGCATTCTTGGTTAGAGTTCTTTGTATCAGCATTTCTTTAAGACCCTCTGACCATATGCTCGTCGTCATCCGGCGCATTCTTGGTTAGAGTTCCTTATCAGCATTGCTTTGAGATCCTCTGACCATATGTTCACACCTTGCCTAACTCGGGATCCTGGTGTACATTCTTGGTTAGAGTTGAATTCCACATTGTTTGGTTTAAGTGCTAATCCCTAACGATTGTGTATTGCTCTGCTCTTTGTAATTGGAAAATTGAAAAAATTGGCTCGGTATATTTCAAAGATTTGGAGAGATCTGCACTAGGGAAGGAGGAATGGAGGGGATTTGAGTTTGGAGACTGCGAAATTATTTGGTATGTAAAAATGCTCTGTTTCTAATGCAATCATATTTCTTTGGTTTACCAGTTTATATTTTCTGCAGCTGTGGTTTAATTGTTTGTTCATTTATTGGTTCATGTGAAAATAATAGTGGAATTTTAGTTTGATTAAAACCCTCGGCCTGCAAGCTGCATTTGCATGTTAGTTTCTAAAACTTTACCTTCAAATCTGTGATCATGATATTGCTAAGGCAGATCAATACTTAGTCTATGCTACTATACTTTGTAATCATTTCTTGTCATCATGGCGTCCCATACAACCGCTTTTCTTTGAGGCTTTCTGTCAAACAGTACCCATGCCTTGTCTGTGCTCCCATGTTATTTCATGCATACCCTGCAATCATCACATTCCTGAGATGACGTCTCTTTGGATGGATTATGTCAAACAGTTTCCATATTTTAATTTATGTTGTCGCACCTTGCATGCTAAAATTCCAAGGGGTTGACAAGAATAATACCCATTTCTAGAATGCTTTGGTTTAGATCCAAATTCTAAGCTTTTGCTATGGCACGGGTAGAGAAGATTCGACATAGGTTGCGTAATTTGGCATTTTCGCCTGCTATCTATACATGACTGCAATTTTATTAAGTTTCTTCAAGAAATCAATTTCGTATATATCCTCCAAGTTGCATAAGATGTCATCTCTTTGAGTTTTTCCATCAAACAATTCTCTTGCTTTGTCGACGCCTTCTCATTTTGTATTCTAGTTTATGCTGCCATGTAAGGTCGCAGATTTAGAAATTGCACCCGTTGGCATATTTTAAATGTATTGAGTGTCTATTCTGCCATCATCACTAGCCAAGAGATGGCATCTCCTTGAGGATGTCCTTTGTTCCCTCGAGAGCGCACCAGTTAGGGGATTGCATATTCAATTTTCATTATGTTGTTTTTAAATGTTTCTATACCTTGTATTTCGAAACCATTACTGTAAGTTTCTTAGCTAAGTTATATCTTCGTAGACATCGATGCATGATATCTCAGCCATACTCTTAGGCGGAAGTTTAGGCCGTCCCCAAGCTAGCCAATGCGGCATGAAGGACAACCATACGCACCTAATGATCAACTTCATATGTATGCAATAAGGTTACTAATGTGTGAAGCACTCGCAGCCCTCATTCCCCTGCACGACTGCATGCGTTTTAAACACTAGTAATGTTACAACGTTAGGATGTGTTCCTGAGTGCTTCATTAAATCGAAGATTTTGAGAGCCTCCTTGTAAAATAATTTGTGCATATCCAGTTAGCGTTACTTCTAACTGTAGATCTCAGCGTTGGGTCTTATGTATCTCCCATCCAGCGAGTAGGATGCTGTAATTTAACCAATTTTAGCAGTTTATGTTGTGGTATTTTACCTGATTTGGACCTGGATCATTTTCATCAACTCTCCTGAAGCTTGGGCTCATCCTCTTCCACTTATACCCCTTTAAATTTCCATTCATGTCTACCAGAGCATTGCAACCGCATAAACTGTCAAAATGCCCTTCCATTGTTACCTCTATGCCTTGTTTCAAAGCGCCCATTCTAGCATAGGCAGGTAGTACAATATTGATTATCTATAGGATTGAGACTTTCCTAGTACATCATTATTTCTCTCCCTTATTGGTCTTGTCAATCTATGTGGCTGAGGGAAGTGAGTATCTTCTCAGTCTACAAGAATAAAAGTATTCCTAAACACGGGAAGGGTCATTTAAAAGTCAAAACTGGTACCTAGTTTCTCTCCACTGCCCAACTATTATCTATTGAGTTTCTAAATAAAGGAACTGATATCTTGAATTCAGTTGCTTACTGCCTTCTATATTGGTGATTACATGTGTCTTCTGTCTAGCCATATCTTGATCCGACATGGAAATCTGATAAAGATCTTGTATCATCATTGGAGCTCTTTGCGATGGGAATGGTTCGCATCTCCCTGAGCATTTTCCCTTGCAACAATCCTACATTGAACCTTCCTACTCTAAAGCATTGTTTCTTTTCTTTGCTGATACATATGCTCTGTCTACTGATTCACCATTGCTAAACTAAACTTATCTTACTATTTGAATCTCACCACACCTGTCCGCTTCTACACAAGATGTTTTAGAGAAGAACATAAGTTGCAGCATTTTAGGATCCAACTAAAAGCAAGGTTGCTGGAAATACTCTACCTATATTCATATACGATCCACATGTTCACATGACAAAATTCCCTGCTGTAATGCTTGAGGGATGTCCCTTCAATGTTACTGAAATCTGATATAGTGCTCATCAGTATAGTGCAAGCCTATTTCTCAATTTGTTTCATTTGGCATTGCCAATATCCTCCTCATCATGTCGTATCCTGTTCTAAAGGAGGGAATTGGTTCACATCTCTGAATAATCTCTCTTGCATCCTTCGGTCCTCCATCCTATTAGCGTTCGTAGAGATCTATCCTTTATGTCGATTAAAGAGTATAAGGTTGTTACTTTTATTTATATAATACATGTCATATGAAATTAAATTCTAATGGAAAGTTAGTGGTTTATAAAAAAATCAATATTAATATTAGTATTTAAAAGAATGTGAGAAAAACACACAATTGTTGGAAATTCAGATGGTATAAATCATCGTATTTTACATGGGTGTTAATATTGGTAATATTATATTAAGATTATAGCGCTAATAATAATTTATTAAGTAGAACATATAGTAATATGAACAGTAACAGTTAAAAATGGTAGCAATATTTATATTGAAATTAAATAATTATACCAATAATAGATTGGTTTTACCAAATAATTAATGTTAAGACTATTATCTTACAAGATAAGCCCATATAGTATCAATGCTAGATTATGTTTATATTGTTTCTACCTATTGAAATTATTATTACTAAATCAATGTTCCCAAATATAATGATTCATATGAAGGAATAATCATTAAAATTCAAATTATCATTTTATTTAAACAAAAAGATAATTTTGTTTATAATCAATTGGATATGCAAATAAGAAAATTAGAGAATTATATTGAAAGGGAAAGAAATCGTTTTTATTAGAAAAATTGAAGGAGGTAATCGAATACTTGATTTTCTTTTATGATCTTTTAAATAAAGTTTCTTTCCAATCGTTTAAGTAGTTCAATTTGTTATTATGTGTGGAGTTCTTAATATGCATAAATAATTATGAGTTGTGGTTATTAAAGAAATCAATGTCCTATATACTATGGGTTTTAGTAATAGGAAATTTTGCCTATGAGAGTTAAGAAACTATATAAATAGCGATATAGGGAGATTGATTAGGGAAAATTGGTTTATTTATATTTCGGAAATATGAAGGGGTTTGATTAAATAAACGAATTAAATTTTCTAAGAATGCTAGTTTCCCTTACAAATATTTAATAGTTGATTTATCTGTGAATTTAATGTGTGGGTGGCCTTTCTCGTGAAGTTAGAGGTTAGTAATGAAGATTTAGAAGTCCTCTGAAGTATAATGCTTTTGACATGTTAGAGAGAAGAATCTGTCTGTGATAAATATGTATTGAGATATTTAACTTCTTTGGTTACTTTAAATGTTCTTTATAAGCTTGAGGTGTCAGTGAATTGAATGGTTGAATTTAATGATTCTATGAAGTTATTCTTCTTTTGATTAGTTTTGAAACGATGGGATTTATGTGTTGACTTGGAGTAAAGTCTTGAGATAATGTTGAGAACCCGTTTGTGCCCTAATGGTTATTGAGAAGATCTCATTTTTACGATTGATTTTGCATTGAGTTGTCTATGTTGGTTTTGATTGAGGTTAGTGATCTCTTGGTGATGTTGCCCCTCATTATTTTACTCTTGTGTTAGCATTTTGAGAGTCTTCTAGAGGTTAGAGGGGATATGGTTTCTACTTGCAAGAGTTGGTATGGGGGTCGACGATCTAGGAGGATCCGCCTTGGATAACCCATATCAAGCCTGAAGTATTTATTTGAGTTTTACGATGTTTCACCTGTAAGTGGGTGGTTTCATGATTTTGTTATTTGATGATGGTTGACCTTTACTCTTGGATTGTGTTTTTGTGGGTTTGAGCCTTGCACAGTGGAAATGGTTTTAATGGAGATCTTGTGTGAGTTGTTGCTTGCCTCGTTTATGTGCATATTTATATGGTCTTGATAGTTTATGCAAGTTGGCTTGCCCCGTTTGTGTTTATGGGATTTTGTTGTTAGTTGGGGAAGTGGCTCTTAGTAGGGGTCGGCGTCCAAAGTGGCTGGTTCAGGATAACCCATTGTGAGTTTAATCAAGTGATAATTTAATTAATTAATTAGGGGGTTTGGGTAGTTTCACATATTAATTCAGATAATGTAGCCTCACTCATGGGCCCAAGTGCTCGTTTAGGCTTGGGATGAGTGGGAAGGCCTGGAATGGCAAGATCAACTGTCTTGCCTTTGTATAGTAATTTTGCAAGGTATGTTGATCCCGCATAGCGAGCATGGGGGGCCGGCGGCCGGTAGAGGTTACTAGGGAAACCCAGGATGGGGGCCGACAACCAAGGAAGGTTACGCCAGGATAACCCGTGACTACCTATGTGATGACACTCCACCCTTTAACAACCTTGTATGTTTGTTGTTCCCCTCTTGTGGTTCATGTACCTCTGGAAGCGGTTGTTGTCATGTAATGCTTTCGTCATGTTGTTTTGTTGCCTTTGTTTCTCTGGATGTGGATGTTTCTTGTGATAGTTGTTTCATGTGTCGGATCATATCTTGTGTTTTCTTGTGCTGGATGTTCTCATATGTTATTGTTGCTCATGTCATGGAGTCTTGTAAACCTTGTCTTACCTGATGGTATTCGTTGAGGTCCTACTTGTCTTCTCCTAGCACGAGGGGTGGGCCTTCGGGTCCACGTGGTTGGGTGGAACGTGCTATGCACCCCATTGGGTCCCCAACCGTTGATCGAGTTGTGCAGAGTTGAAGCCATTTGCAGAGACTCCAAACATATACTAGTGTTGGAACCAGTCTTATGATTTATACTCACACATATCATTTGTATATTCCATGCTATTGTACTATTCCCGTTCTTGTTGGGAAGTACTATTGTATCAGCGATGTATTTTCATGTTATTAATGTATTGTCCTTGTTCATGCTATTAACTTATGGTTACTGGTGTATCCTTATCTTTCATGTAATGTAATGATGTTGAGTTGAAAAGTAATGCAGTCATGTAACCCCAAAGGACTTTGTTATATGTTGTACATGTATAGTTTCATTTCAAGTGATGTATGTTACGTTGCATGTTAGTTACTAAAAAATAAAAAATAAAAAAATTGTGCCATAAATGTTAGATGTATTAGTTTCCTTTGGGGTTGAATGGCGGGGCGTTACATGAAGGATGCTTAATACCCATCTAAATGTCTCATATGTTCTTCACATGTCTTGTTGAATATCAAAATATCATCAAAAAACATTATAACAAAATTACAAAGCTGATTATTGAAGACCTTGTTTGTACAAGACTGGAAAGTGGCAAGAGTGTTGGTTAGCCAAATGGCATAACCAAGAACTCGTAGTGCCCAAAGTGACACTTGGAAGTTGTTTTCTCCATATCCTCCTCACGCACTCGTATCTAATGATAGCTCGGTCTCAAAACAATCTTAGAGGAATAACAAGCACCATGTAGCTCATCTATGAGTTCATCTATCCATGGGATGGGATATATGTTTTTTATTGTCTTCATATTTAAGGCCCTGTAGTCTAGGCACATACACATAGTCCCATCTTTTTTTTTAACTGACACCACCGAAGATGCAAAGGGGCTCTTACTTGGCCTAATGTGTCCCATTTCAAGTAACTCCTTGATGGCCTTCTCTATTTCATCTTTGTGCCTCTTTGAGTTCCCGTAAGGGTAGTTATCATGGGTTTGGCACCTTTCTCCAACTCAATGAGATGCTCAATGCCCCGCTTAGGAGGCCTCCCTGGAGGTATGCTACCAAAAACCTTGTTGTGCTTGGACATCAAAACTTGTACATTTGGATGATAACTCCTCTTTTGCTGCTTTATAATGGTTGGCATGATGATACATTATGCTGCCCATTCTACCTGGTCATGTCTGATAAGTCTCTCCATTCTTTTGAAAGAGACTACTCGTCGTACACCATTTGACATGCCCCTAAGTAGAACCTTTTTACCATTACCTTCAAATTTCATCTCCATGGCTTGCAAGTTCATATAAAATTCTCCAATAGACCGCATCCACTGCATACCAAGGAATACATTTGTGTCTCCTATGCTCACTACATAAAAGTCATCTCTAATCTCATAATCACCCAATTGAATGCTCAAATTTGGAATCTTCCTAGTGCATGTGAGGGTGAATCCATCCGCTACCATCACCTTGAAGCCATCAAATTTTTTTGTTTTAATTACCCTCCTGGCTACCACTCCCTCAACAATGAAATTATTTGTGGCACCTTGTGATGTCCCCCTAGGGTTTCAAATCTGATTTTTTGTGTTTTGAATGTATTCTATTTTTTTGGTTTTTTGTTGGAAATAGTGCCAAAAATTGAAAGAAATTGCAAAATGCTAAAACAAAAAGGAAATTGCATAAATTAAAGGTGACCTAGTTATTCTTTATTGATTTGAAACATAACTAGAACATACCCATAAGCCAGAAAGCAAGGTTAAAGGCCTGGATTTTTACATCAGCAATCTGGTCTCCTCAAATACTAGACACCACACTTGGGAATGCCTTCAGTTCACTTTTTTTTTGTCGGTGTTACAATTCGCACCTCTAGAGTGCGTATTGGCAACAAACAACTATCCACAATATTAATTGCTCTTCAAATTAGGAGGGGAAGCTCCCTCCTTTGTTGATAAGCGTGAAAAAGTAAAGTATTCTAAAATCCTATCTTTTTGACTCAGCTCGTAGAGGCACAAGGTTAAGAAACCCAATACATTGCAGCTAAGGTTTTTCTCTGGTTTCTGCAAATCTTAACTACAACTAGGCTAACGCTAAACTATCCTATCTCCTCTAGATAAACAGAGCAAGAGGAATTAGGAGCAGGGAATAGTATACGATAAACTTTATCACAGGATTCCCAAGGAGTTAAAAATACTCTATTTGAGGTGTAGGCTGAAATAAAGGTTATTGAAAACAACATCAAACAGTAAACTAGTTCTCAGGATTCCAAAGGAGGTAAAATACTCTATCCGAGGTGTAGGCTGAAAGTAGGTTACTGGAAACAAGCATTAAATGGCAGGCTTGATCTCAGGATTCCCAAGGAGGTAAAATACTCTATCCAAGTTGTAGGCTGAAAACAAAATTACTAGAAACGACATCAAACGATAATATTTATCTCTAAATTCCCAAGGAGGTAAAATACTCTATCCGAGGTGTAGATATGAAACAAGATTATTTAAAACAAATAAATTTGGGACAACAAATTGCATAAAGGACCTATCACACAATGAACGATCAACCAACTTTATATTAGACAAAGTGAACAAGTACATAATAGCAATATTGCATGGCAAGGTGGGCACAACAATTTGTTATCACAACAAAAGTTGAAATACAAATGAGCAAGGGTGCTCCTATTTATAGAACTCAAAGGAGTAGGGAACCCTAAAATCTTCTTGAGTTTACAATCAGTCTTGCAAGCATGCAAGAGTTTATTCTCTAAGTCTAACTGTATGCAACCTAACAATTAACTGGAAAACTACCTTAGTTAACTGAACTAATACAAAATAAATGGACCCTACAACACGCAAGTCCTTATTGAAATGAGAGTCAACTAATAACTAACATTAGTTAACTAGATCCTAATTGAAAGTCCGACCTCGTCCAAAGATATCCCCGAAGATGAGATAAATATGCATGTAACCAACAATTGGAACTCAAGAATGATGTTGAGTTGGCTGTTGCTTCTGACTCTATCCTCAGGAACATTGTGGGATCCATCTGTCTGTCTACTCCAAGCCGTCATGGGCGATCATCTCCTCCAGGAACTCATTAACTGTCTCATCTTCTGGCACTTTGACGCTATCCAAAATGATAGACTGTCTGCTCAACTCCTCTCCATCCTTGATCATCTTCTGACGCTCTTTGATCTCTCCAACTAATTTGTCCAAAATCATTGACATCACTGAGAAATGATTCAACTTGGACGCCACAGGATCACCATCAAGACCATTATGAACCAGATTCTGGAATTCAGTTTGCACAATCTCGAGATCAACAGAGGTATCATTTTCATGAAGATAACGGCATGGGATCTGAGTGACAAATCCGCTTACAAGTTTGATAGCACCAACAACATCCTGTTTGATTCCAGCCAAATTTGTAGAGATTCTCTCATATGTTTCCACTTTGAAGAGGTGTTGTTCTCTCCAAGTGAAAAGCTTTATTTTATCTTCATTTGCTACAACGGCGTCTTATGCAATTGCCAACTGAGAATCAAATCCTTCGGTTTTCCTTCTGCCATAGTCAACTCAAGCCGCTAGATTCCCTGACGAAGATCATGTGCTTCGTACCTCAATTGATACAACTATGTGAGAAGGTATCTACCTGGAACAATGAAATCCTCAATCCAGTTCTCCAAGAGTTTTCCATGATTAACTAACCGACCCAGCTTTTGTTGATCTACAAGTGTCTCTTGAAGCTATGGAAGAATCGCTGCAACGCTCAAGGTTCCATGAAGATCTAAGATGTACTTCCACAACTGTTTATTTTCAGCCTTGAGGGTTGCCTTGTCTTCTCCATCCTTCATCACTTCCTCTTCAAGATTACTTGCAGCAGCCTTAAAGAGGCTCATGTCCATGTGCCGAGTGCTCCTGGCAAGATTATCTTTGACGAAGGTGAAATCACCAACTTCAACTTCATCTAGACTCTTGCCCTCCGGTGGTGTAGCAACCTCAACAAGGATCTTTGCTTCAGGAGTCTTTTATATGTGCACCTACTTCTTGATCTTCTTGTTTGACTTATCCTGATAGGGACTACCAAACTCAGATAGATCAAGCTGATAGGAAGGCTTTCGCCTTCATCTTCCCAAAGTATTCTCAAGCCAACATGAGTGATCAATGTTAACTTCTCTGGGCGAAACTGCAGCAGCTGTGTCGACCTTTGGTAGACTAATTGGTACTGAGGTTTCACGAACCGGCGATTCTAGCTCTGAGTCAATCTGAATGGGAGGTGACTGAGGAGAAAATGGAAAACCAGGAGATGAAGAACCGGCTTCAGCTTGTACCATTGTCTCTATTGGAACTTCTGGCATCTTCTCGATCTGTTCTTTTTGAACTCCATTTCCTTTCCTCGTTCTTCTGCTAACTCTGGCACCTTCAGGTGGATTGCTCCATTGCTTTACTCTGGATCTTGACTGTGAGGTGGAAGGTAGTGAAGAAAACACTATTGGTGGCTTTGCAACTAGAACTACCTTTCGCCTTCTTTTGTTTTCCAAGAAATACATGGTAGTCTTGACAACTCCTCTTTACAGGTCCTCAATTGAGGTACTCTCTCTAGCGTACCAATCCAGTTGTCAAAGTGGCTGGCGAGCAACTTGATCCTTGACGAATGTGCTAAGTAACACCTCTTCGTCATCATCTAACAAACCTTCAACGTCTTCTGATAAGAAATCAGCAAGCTGAGGAAGAGTAAATCTGCAATAGTGACGTCTGCGTACTTCAAACTCATCTTCGCAGTTGACCCAAAAGTCCTCAAGTGCTGGCCTGTGTGAATGACTTCGCTCCAACCGAGCTGCATAGTGACCCAAAGGATCATAGGAGCGCTTCTCGCTGAGGTACTTGAGATGGAGTTTTAACAACTCGTTGCTCATCAACTTGCAATCGGCTGCTGATTTACACTTGAAAATGCCTAATCCACATGGAAAAGTGAATGCTTGTTTGTGCCGATTGCGAAGAAAAGTATGAAACTCGTGGGCTTGTCTCAGGAACTTCATGAACAAGACCTTGTCTGACAGGTATCTTGGTAGCATTAGAGGTTCTCCTGTGTAACCATACACTCGAAGGTAGTGAATGTGGAAAACTGGATAAACCAATCTGCCCAACTCTCCATTGCTGATTTAGCCTTCGGTGAGATTCTGATGTGCATCTCATTATCAAGGTCTCTAACTGTCTTCATCAAGAAGTGATCATTCACCTATTTGAAATCCTGTTCAACTTTTGAGAACTCCAATTGTGGGAAATATTCGTGCACATGCTGAACACCAAGAGTTCCATTAGTTTTCAAAGTTCTAAAATTGCCTTGGAATGCAATTAAGTAGACAAGATAAGAAACCATATGAAACTTGTGGATTTTAAGGAGTCCTGTGATTTGCTGGTGTAGAACCTCACTGATCAACATAGCCCAGTCAAAGTGTTCCTTATTATTGATAATGTGGGAGATAACATAGAACATCCATGGTCGAAAAACATGAGCTTCCTCCTGACCTGTAACTCGGTTGAGCAAGGTAATTAAAATAGCAATCTCGTCCTTGAACTCTCCACCCCCAACCTTCTTTGGCAAGTTGGTTTTCTATTCTTTAAGCCACCTTTGTGCAACCTTCCTCTGAGATCTTTCCTTGTCTTCCTGCCATATCCTGTCGCATTCCTCCATGACTATGACGCAATTGTCTGAACAGGGTGGAATGGCGAAGCACTTCTCAATATCTCTCGACTTGAGGTTGCAAATGACTTGTCCATCTGCTGATCGGATTTGTCATGTAGATGAGTCGTAATGCTTAATGCATGCAATGACGAACTCAAGATCAGTCATTGCGATGGGAATAGAAGCTGCTGCCAGCAATCTTGAGCGATCAAGATGCTTGACTGTAGTGTTGTCAATGCCTTCCAACGTGCTGAATTTAATCATTGGATAAACGTGACCCAAGTCCATGTCAGAGGTTTTCAAAAAGTCATGAACTAAGACCGATTTGGTCTCGTATTCTATTGGGTTGAACTGCATTTTGAAAAACTAGATTTTTGACTGTGAAGTCAGATATGTTTGCACAAACTTCAAAAAAGGCTAAAAATGGCTCATGATGAGGCTAAAACTAGCTAGTTGAGGGGAAATTTTTAGGATTTTTTTTGAAACGTGGGTTTTGTAGAGAATGAAATTCTAAGCCAACCCAATTTGTCAGGAACTCAAAAAAATGAGTTTTACTAAGGCATGCAAAGAGTTTTTGGAATAGACGTTGTAGGGGTTGTAGGGGCACCGGGGGCAATTTTCCCGAAAAAATTGGCACATGGGTTTTGTAGGTGCCAATGAGCTGAATAGACCTAGATTCTTCGTTTTTGAAAAGTTGACCTTTTGACCTGAATGCAAAAGAATCTTCGGAAAAAAAGGACAATACTTCAAAATGAGAAGTAGCGGGGCAATTTTCTCGAAAAATTCAAAAACATGGGTTTTGTTGCCAAATGTTGAACTGAGTGAACCTAGATGACCAGATTTTGAAAAAGATGCCATTTACTTCGACATGCGAGAGAAAACATAAGACAAGGATAGAAGAATTTTAGAGATAGAAAATAGAAGTTATATTCTGCCACTAAAAATTGACGCCTATGCCTTGAATGAGATTTGATGAAGTCTGATATGCATGCACTGAAAGATGAATTCTAGAAAATAATTCCTCTAAACAATCTGGACTTGGCACTGCGAAGAACACTGAAAAATGTCACCTATAGCGCCTTCCGATCTTGCTTGCACGAGAAAAAATGTGTTTGCTTCCACCTATGATGAGAATAATGGACGCCCAAATGCCTTAATAAATAAAATTTATGAAATAAGGCATCACTTCTACATGCAAATCCCTAAACCGGGACACCATAATACTATTGGACCCCATTTTTAGTTAACTGAATGAAATAAAACCCTAAATTGGGCGCCACCCAGCATGCACAGAGAAATTCGCCACTTGCATGTAAAAAAATTAAGTCATGTTGAAGTCGACTCAAAAGTTAAACTGGATTTTAATATTATTTTAAGTTGAGTTTACAAACTCCTCCATTATAGGGCGACCAAGGCACTTCAATTCAAAATTCAAAGTTTGACTTGGGTGTCAACTCTCTAGACTAGACACTTTTGTGAAAATATCATTTGCAAACGTCACCGAAGCCTATGTTTGATCACTGATTTTGATTGAATGATGTATCCAATAGACTGGCTGATAGTCTCATTGAAGAACAGGATCAAAACTGAAAAGGAGATTCTTGAGGTTGCAAACCCTAATTCTGACTTCTTAGTCTTCAAAATTTTGGGCGCCCTTGGCCTCCAAGGGTGCTTTTCCTCATCAGACTTGGAAACTTTTCATGCATTTTCATCATTTTGAACTTGATTTTGACCCCACTTCATCTTGCATTCTTTGGCACTTGACAAAACTTTAGAGCTGGCTGACAGGTCCATTGCAGAGCTGGCTGATAGGTCCATTGTGGAGCTGGTTCAATTCTGAACATGATCTACTGGGGAGCACTTTTCCTAAAAACTTCATCTGGCAGGTGAAAAACTTGGGCGCCCCTGGCCTCCAAGGGCGCTTTTTTTCCTAGACTTAGCCGTTTTTGCAATGTGTTGATTCTTCATTCAATCTTTGGCTGTAGGCAACTGACAAGCCTTTTGACTCGGCTACGATATGCAACGGAAAGCTTGAAGCATCGCAGACAGGATGAGCATTTGAGATAACCCAAACAACTGCATCTAAGGGTCCAAAACCTTAGGCGCCCCTCACCTCCAGGGGCGCTTTTTCTCTAAACTGACATTTTTGAACATGATAAAAACCTTACGTTCGACTCCTGATTCCGGCAGTTCAGTAACTCAGATTAACCCACCAACGGATTCGTTGCAAAGCCTAATCAATTGTGAAACAAACATCCTAGGTGTCATTTGATCAAAAGGTTCCATCTGGTACCTCAAAAAGTTGGGCGCCCCTAGCTAGCAAGGGCGTTTTTTTGCTCCAGTTTAGTCAAATTTTCACTAATTTCATCTCCCTCATTCCTCGTTCAATCTCCAGTTTCAGGTGCTAGACAGATCTTCTGGACTAGTTTGTAGGCTCATCGTGAAGCTAACAGTATTCTGGAGAAGTCTTCTTGGAAGTGACAAATCTCAAAAAGATAATCTAAGCCTTTGAAATCTAGGGCGCCCCTGGCCTCCAAGGGCTCTTTTACTTCTAGAGTTAAATTTTTTTTGATGATTTTCACCTCGACGAAAATCCCCTCCGTAATAAAGCATCATTTTGAACATATCTCACTATAGAATCTTTGCTGGAGCGTTTTAAGCTTAGATTTCGACACCTAGTATCTAGGCATCTGCCATTGACGACCTCAAAGGTCCCATCTTTTCTCCTAAAAAAGCGAAAACAACATACCAGACTTAAATTGACTTTTTTCTGATTCTGACTTCACCAACGTGATCGTGAAGTGAAATAAGCCAATCAAAATAATTTTCAATCAATTCTAACAAGATCCAATTTTTAGGGTTTTTCCTAAAAATAGGGGTCTGAAAACCCTAATTTTCAAAATTTTCAAAATTTTCCAATATTACCTGTATGAAACCCACAAAAATCCCATACTTTGTATGCCCAAAAACTAACTTTTGACGACAATTTTACAAGGTTTAGACCATTTTAATCAAAATGCCTTAATGAAGCAAAAAATTTGTTTTGGGTACAACAATTTTTAATGCCAATAAGCTTCTTAATCCTAGACGCCTCCAATATGATCAACTGCTGTTCACAAATGGGAAAATCTGAATTTATTAACCCTCAATCCTCTGCTGGTTGGTACGGCTTGCACTTGGGAACCCACACATGCCAAATTGAAGGTGTTTTTTGTTGATTGAAACCCTCCTGTCAATGCAAATCTATATGGCCTGATTGGGAATGGGATTTTGCCAAGAGTGACCTGCTATTGATAATCTCCAACGTGCCAGGTAAGAAATGCAAGAAATCTAACTCCCACATGCTAGTTGTGAGAATTTGTAGTGCTTAATTTATCCTCCAACTTATTTTCTAATCTGCTAATGGAATTCTGAATGCTGATTTATTCTTCTTATAATAACTTGTAGAGCTCAGATGATGATCTCTGTGTGAGACCATCCAAACAAGAGACCTTGGGTGATCTCTCACACCTGTAGACTCTGTCTTTTTTAAGGGTTTTCATCCTCTAAATAGCTTGAAACTTCATACCTGCAAACCCTGTTGCTCAACTTTTTGTTTGTAAATGATAACTTGGATAATGAAAATGATCTTCTTCTTTGCTTTTTATCCTTCTCCAGACCCTACACCCTAATCTTGGCATTTCACTTTTAAATGAAATATCAAATATTGCCTTCTCAAAATCCAACGCCCTTTTGGCCTTTTGCACATTAAATTTAATATTTTTTTTTCAAAAGATGTGCCTTTAAATTGAAATCATAAAGTAACTTAAAATATAATCTTTTAAAATTGAAGTTACTTTATCCCTGTATAACGCCAAATTATAAAGTACTTTATTAAAAGTTACTTTATAACATTAAATTACAAAGTCACTTTAATAATATAACATTATTAAAGTAATTCGACTTTAGTAATTTAATTAAAGTTCCCACTCTCGACCAAAACTGACAATAATCCCTTGAGAGTGCCTCCAACACAAAACCTCTTTGTAGGCATGAAACCACTGAACCTGGTATAACTTGCTATAAATAGCAAGTATGAATGATGAGTTCTGAACTGCCTTCAAAAGGCCTACCAACCAATTGGAATTGATGTGATGTCCCGATGCGGGCCCCTATTGGAAGGTGATGTAGGTCTGTCTGAGCGGTTTGCCCAGCCACGTGTCTGAGGTCTTCGGCGGGAGTACCTATCCTGGGGATGCCCCCTTAACACTAAGAGGGGTGTCGTTCACTACCACCGGGCTTTGGCAACCGCGAACTCAACTTGGTATCGAGCCGGAGGTCTCGAGACGACTCACGGAAGGGCAGGGGAGTCAGGATATCTGAGCGCGGGCGTCTCTATCGGCAGGACGAAATTCGTTACGAAACAGCCATATCTGTTGAGGTTTATTCGGATGCCTCTTAACATCTGGGCAGGGTGTCGTTTCATCATTAGTCAGCTTTGCGCAACGGGTAACTAAAAGCCCTGACCCAGTGAACGGCACCCCTCTTAGCATTAAGGGGGCATCCCCAGGATAGGTACTCCCGCCGAAGACCCCGGACACGTGGCTGGGCAAACCGCTCGGACAGACCTACATCACCTTCCGATAGGGGCCCGCATTGGGACATCACAGCCCACCACGCCCGCTGAAGTCTCACTTCTAGACCTCCCACCGATAATTGCTAGTTACCGCTGCACCAAAAGCCCGGACTGGTAGTGAATGGCACCCCCTCTAGCTTAAGGGGCATCCCCTGTGATAGGTACTCACCAAGACCCCGGACATCGGGTCGGGCAAACCACCAAATGCACCTACATCACCACCGGATAGGCCCGTGACGGACATCACAACCGGCTAGTTTTGGGATCTTACTTAAACTCACTGTCTATGAAGATATAACTTAGCTAAGAAACTTACAGTAATGGTTTCGAAATACAAGGTATAGAAACATTTAAAAACAACAGAATGAAAATCGAATATGCAATCCCCTAACTGGTGCGCTCTCGAGGGAACAAAGGACGTCCTCAAGGAGATGCCATCTCTTGGCTAGTGATGATGGCAGAATAGACACTCAATACATTTAAAATATGCCAACGGGTGCAATTTCTAAATCTGCGACCTTACATGGCAGCATAAACTAGAATACAAAATGAGAAGGCGTCGACAAAGCAAGAGAATTGTTTGATGGAAAAACTCAAAGAGATGACATCTTATGCAACTTGGAGGATATATACGAAATTGATTTCTTGAAGAGACTTAATAAAATTGCAGTCATGTATAGATAGCAGGCGAAAATGCCAAATTACGCAACCTATGTCGAATCTTCTCTACCCGTGCCATAGCAAAAGCTTAGAATTTGGATCTAAACCAAAGCATTCTAGAAATGGGTATTATTCTTGTCAACCCCTTGAAATTTTAGCATGCAAGGCGCGACAACATAAATTAAAACATGGAAACTGTTTGACATAATCCATCCAAAGAGACGTCATCTCAGGAATGTGATGATTGCAGGGTATGCATGAAATAACATGGGAGCACAGACAAGGCATGGGTACTGTTTGACAGAAAGCCTCAAAGAAAAGCGGTTGTATGGGACGCCATGATGACAAGAAATGATTACAAAGTATAGAAGCATAGACTAAGTATTGATCTGCTTTAGCAATATCATGATCACAGATTTGAAGGTAAAGGTTTAGAAACTAACATGCAAATGCAGCTTGCAGGCCGAGGGTTTTAATCAAACTAAAATTCCACTATTGTTTTCACATGAACCAATAAATGAACAAACAATTAAACCACAGCTGCAGAAAATATAAATTGGTAAACCAAAGCAATATGATTGCATTAGAAACAGAGCATTTTTACATACCAAATAATTTCGCAGTCTCCAAACTCAAATCCCCTCCATTCCTCCTTCCCTAGTGCAGATCTCTCCAAATCTTTGAAATATACCGAGCCAATTTTTTCAATTTTCCAATTACAAAGAGCAGAGCAATACACAATCGTTAGGGATTAGCACTTAAACCAAACAATGTGGAATTCAACTCTAACCAAGAATGTACACCAGGATCCCGAGTTAGGCAAGGTGTGAACATATGGTCAGAGGATCTCAAAGCAATGCTGATAAGGAACTCTAACCAAGAATGCGCCGGATGACGACGAGCATATGGTCAGAGGGTCTTAAAGAAATGCTGATACAAAGAACTCTAACCAAGAATGCGCCGGATGACGATGAGCATATAGTTAGAGGGTCTTAATACAATGCGAATACAAGAACTCTAACCAAGAAATGCGTCGGAGAACGACGAGCATGTGGTCAGAGGATCCCTACCAACTATTAAGCTGAAATAACTCGACGTCAAGAATGTGCTTTCCAACCCGAGATGGAATTGAAGCTACCATATGACAGAGATGCTAAGTATTAAAATGCAATTACGGAAAATAAGTGAGAATGCTGGCAGTACTACTGTTCAGCTTACAACATGATAGAGAATGTCTTGCTACGAACATGAATCAAAAGATAAATAGTGCTGCAACAATATATTGAATCTCCTTTATTGAATATGGAAGCTTAGATCAGAACTCCACTCTAGAGACCAACTTGACAATCTGATTTTTGACAGTCTTGTTTTTTAAATGCATAAACAGCAGCCCTAAAACTCACTATTTTGCTCACAACTCACTCCAAACTCACTCAAAATCCCTGAGACAAAATGCATAATGATCCTAGGATGATGGCGCCCAAGATTGAATCACAAAAACTAACCAAAAGATCCCATATTATTTATGCACGAATTTCAAGGCCATCTCAAATGGTATGGCCCTCAAGGAAGGGCGATTTGCTTTTAAAAATTCAAGGCTTCATCAAAAAATCTGCAAATTAGAGGAAAGGGTCGCCCCTCATAGACAAAGAGATAAATGCAATACCCAGAATGATTCTTTTTGTATTTTTTGACTTATGAATAAAAACAACAATCAGCTATAAGGAAGAGACAATTCCAGAAATTCACCAATATGCATAAAACTGAACTACAAAGCCACACAACTACTACAATGCAGAAATCTCACTACAAATCACTCAAACTACCACTACCTCATCACTAGTCGCTATCTCACAAGTGAGAAGCAATGCCAAGCTAGGAGGCATACATTCCTCGAAGCAATCCCAATACCATTCCGGCAGCATAACTTTCCTGTAGACAAAAGATGCCCAAATGAAGACCCAAGACGTCCTTTTATAATTTGTGAAGACCCCTCCAGAAGCTTCTAGAAACCCTAATTCTTTTCCCTCCAAGAAAAGGTATCACTTTCTTCAAGGCTTCATTTTTTACTTTAATGAAATTCATCTCTTCAATATAGGCGTCCAACTTAAAGCTTCAATTTGACCTTAATAATTATAAAATTACCTCAATGAGGCGCCACCCCTTAAAGACCACCTTTTAATACAACATTAAGTTATGAGATTAGGCCAAGGGGGTATTATAACATTAAAATATAACATTATTTAAATGAAATGAACTTATCTCTCCGAAAATGCATCCCAAGGCCAAAACTGAACAAACCAACTGAGTCGACTGAAGAGGAAAACCAACTGTGCCGAGAACGACAGGACCACTGCCAGAAATAGAATTTACTAAAAATAGTAAATTCTTGAAGGTGCTCGGAATGCCAAGAAAACACACCACTGCGAAGCTCTCTGAAAACCCAGAAAGAATCCGTCATTCAATCATCAATTCACGAGCAATAGCAACCTCCAAAACACGAAACCCTAATTTCACCTTCCGAGTAGCCTACGGGTCTCCGGAATAGGCCAACGGTCAACTGAAAAGATCATGCTCGAGAAGGGAACATTACAATCTTCGACATGCCAGATTTTCTTGCCAACCCCAAAATTTATATATTACACAGCTTTCGTTTTTAAATCCCCCGAGCTTGGCAGATGAAAGCGATATATTCTTTTTTGGATTCAAACATTTCTTATTCCTTTTACTAGATTCGGAGTAAAGCTAGTGCGATGCATGCAAAACGTACAAGACAAGTGGGCAATTAGTAACAAATCAGTTACAAAGCATCCAATGCATGCTCTCCTTCTGATACTTGTCACTTTTTCCTTGCAAGCGGTTACAAAATCATTATATGAAAACGCCTAAATATAGATCTTGAGTGATATGGTTAGGCATTGCATTATTTATCATTTATTATGGCTCTTAATAAATATATTTATATTTATCTCAATTTATTTAGATCAAATAAGAGCGTAAATTAATATTTTATTTACTCACCAATTATCATTTATTAATTATATCATCTTCAACTATAAATTGTAATTATATAATATATATTTATTTACTTATCGCTTATACCTTATTAATTTAATAATTTTATTTAATACAACAAGTTCCCAAAGCGAAGATGCCAAGCAAGACCACAAATACAAGGACGGACCAACCAGCAGTGAGAATCATGGAGGGGTATCACACTTGAGAGAGAGTCATTATATGCTAAGGAATTGAAATGTGAATTCAATATGATAGATCTTCTCTACCTCGGTCACATAATCAATTCCAAGAGGGTTAGAATGGATCCTAAAAAGATCAAAGCCATTCTTGATTGGCCTCCACCCACTAATATTTCACAGCTTAAGGGTTGTTTTAGTCTATGCAATTTTTACAAGAGATTTGTTAAGGGTTTTCACATAAGGTAGCCCCACTCATTAATTTGACCAAAAAGGGGGCCTTTTTTTGGTCTAATGCAACACAACAATGTTTTGATCAGCTTAAGCAGTTTATGAGTACATGCCCAATTCTTGCTATTCTTGATTTTTCCAAACCTAGGAGCTTGAGTGTGATGCTTATGGAGAGGGAATAGGTGTTGCCTTGATGCAAGACCCATCACATTTGAGAGTAGAAAATTGTGGTAGAAAATTGTGGTTGAGAGGAGTTATTCTATATATGATAATGAAATGCTGGCCATTATGCATACCTTGGGCAAGTTTAGACCATATCTTGTGGGAGGTAAGTTCATTGTAAAAATTGATCAATGTCTTAACTATTTCTTGAATCAAAAAGATTTGAATGACATGCAGCAAAAATGGGTGAGTAAGCTTCAAGATTACGACTTTGACATTGTATATGTCAAAGGGAAGGGAAACATTGTAGTTGATGCCTTGTCCAGGAGACCATATTTATGTTCCTTAGTTGAAATTACAGCAGATTGGAGAGAGTAGATTTTAGTAGAGTATGCTAAGGATTCTTGGGCTACTAGCATCATTGAGGGTACTACACAGGATGGCAGGTACACCGTGGTAAATGAGCTCATTATATACAAAAATATAATCTATTTAGCATAGTTGCCACAAGACTGGCACTGAAACTGGTACGGGAGACTAGTACCAGTACCGGTACCTGTAAGGCTTTTTTTTGAAAATAGGAGACGGGGGTACTTGGAGACGCCAATTTTTTTTAATATAAATAAAAAATTAATAATTTATAGAAAATCTGAAAATATGATGACATTGAACTTTCAAAACAATAATTTAATCACTCTTAGACACGTCAAATACATTATGCTTTAATTTTTCAAGTTTCAAATGTTTAAACTTTAAAGTTTTTTAGGTATTTTAGCAGGAGATGTCATTTTCTGCAGCAAGAGACGATAGGGTACTCGGGAAACTTCGGTGGAAGTCTCCAACCTCCTGGAGATGTCTCCGGAGACAGTATCGGTCTCCGATACGCGTCTCCGTCTCCAAGACGCGTCTCTGAGGGGGGGAGATGTGTCTCCCGGCAACTATGCTATTTAGTACTTGATTTAGAGTTTAAGGTAAGGTTATAAGGTCCTTTCATGATACACCTATGGTTGGTCACCCAGGTTTCTTCAAGACATATAGGCAAATCCCGGAAAGGACTTAAAAATGAAGTCCTTAGGTACATTTGAGAATGTCACACATATCAATAAAATAAAGTTGAGCATACATATCCTACCAGTTTATTGCTACCCCTACCAATTCCCAATCAAAAATGGAAAAGCATCTCGATGGACTTCATAACAGGACTTCTTTAGGTGGAAAATAAAGATTGCATCTATGTAGTGGTTGACAAACTAACCAAATCTTCCCATTTCTTTGCTATTTCAGCAACATTTACAGCAGCATAGGCGGCAGATTTATTTTCTAGGGAGATATTCAAGTTGCATGGGATCCCCAAAAACATAGTCAAGGATAGGGACAGCAGGTTCTTGAGCTTATATTGGCAGGAACTTTTTCGATTGAATGGGACTGAGCTCACTCCTACTACCAGCTATCACCCCTAAACATATGGTCAAACTAAAATTGTGAATAAGTGGATGGAAGGGCACCTCTGGAATTACATCTCAGGGTAGCAGAAAGCATGGGTAAAATGGTTGCATTTGGGTGAATATTGTTACAACTCCACTTACCACATGTCAATTAAGATGTCACCATTCATGGCTCTATATGAGTATGAAGCTCCTAGCTTTGTAAATTTATTATTGGGCAATAGTAGAGTGCCCAAGGCCAAGGACTTATTACACGAGAGTCAAAACATTATGAAGTCATTGAAAGAAAACATACAACATACTCAAAACTAGCAGAAGCAGTATGCAGATCAGCACTGCATTGAGCATGTATTTGAGGTAGGTGACATGGTATATTTGAGGCTGCAACCATATAGGAAGTCCACTCAAGAAGAGTGGACCAGAGAAGTTAAAGCCACGATTTTATGGCCCATTTAAGATCTCCAAGAGGATTGGAGAAGTGGCTTATGAGCTAGAGCTACCCGTGAGTAGCAAAGTGCATAACATCTTTCGTGTATCATGCCTTAAGAAGGCACTTGGGCATAATGCAATTCCTTCTTCCGAGTTGCCACCATTGGACGAGGAAGGGAAACTAATTCTTATTCCAAAGGCTATAATTGACTTCAAAGAGTGTACTCTAAGGAGGACTATCAAAGAATTCTTAGTTAAATGGAAGAATTTTCTAGTTGAGGATGCTACTTAAGAAAGAGAGCAAATTTTATAGTACCCAAACAATTGCTTGGAGACAAGCAATTTTGGGAAGGGAGGACTGTAATGTCCCCTTCTTGAGCTAGCTTGCTTTGTTGGCAGTTAGCCTATTCCTTGTGTTCCCATAGGCTGACTATGATGGTTAAGGGAGCTCCAAAGTTGTTGGAGTAGTGGAGTTCAACATAATTCCAATTTCAATATTTGGTGCTCCGGAGGTGTTTTTGTCAATCAAATGGATGAAATTAAATAAATGCTTAAGTTATTATTTTTATTATAAGTCTCACTTAAGTATTTATTTAAATATTTAAAAATGTAACTTATTTGATAATTATGAATGGCCAAA
The DNA here is from genome assembly GCA_007258455.2 of Sequoia sempervirens. Classification (NCBI taxonomy): domain Eukaryota; kingdom Viridiplantae; phylum Streptophyta; class Pinopsida; order Cupressales; family Cupressaceae; genus Sequoia; species Sequoia sempervirens. Next base: position 43,968 of record VDFB02111861.1, read on the forward strand.
AAGGAAAAATATTAAAAGGTGTTATTAATTTATGCTTATTGAGGAAATTAAAAAACGACATAAAGAATTGATAAAATATTATTTTATTTCCAAAAAGAAGGCGTTGGAATTGGGAAAGGAAAATATCAACCACAGTGGTGAAAGATCTTCCCTGGTTGATTGCTAAAAGTTTCACACAAAGGCTATGCTGGTGTTTCCATGTTAGTGATTTCCAAAATTGTTCAGAAGGGTTTGCAAGAACGAATTAAAGGATAAATTTGTGAAGTCGTGTGAACAAAGAAAATTTATAAATTGTGTAATGTCAAAGGAATCATGGGAAAAGTATATGAATTCCATATGAGAAAGAATGGCTCTATCTGTTGGGCGTTTAATCTTCACGGTAATTTGGACAATTTAATTTATTCATGTTGAGCGATAGCCAATTTAAGGCACTATTGAATGAAGATTAAATGTTGGAATAAAATCACTTTGATGGGCGTGACATCTTCCTTTGCTAGCATGACTCATTACCTTGCAAATATTGAGCACCATATCTAAATATATCTCAGGGAATCAATTGAATAGTAGTCATTGCAAGCTGGGTGATATACTAAAAGGAGAGTTTGAAGAAGCTTGTGGTCTTCTTGTTGGTCGTAGATCACACTCAACTAGGCGCATCCATTTGGAGGAGTTTAATGGTGGAAGTTAACTCTGTGGAGGCTGACGTGGGATGTTGAATGTCGATTTTAATAATTGTTGGGCGGTTAAAGCTGGATGCTATATTTATAGTGGTGTGAGAACTACCATAGAATGACACCTACCCTCTACAGCCACGAATTTGTTGAAACCTAAGAAGTAGCAAATGGGGTTGTATTGTTGGTCGCCCCTTTCCTAAGGAGTCGTGGAGAAGATTTAATGGTATTAGCAGTTGTGTGGGAGTATATGCAAGTCCAGACTTCAATATTTGTGTTAGCATTATTCCTGGGCTGTTGCTGGTGACTTCAAAGAGGTGACATGAGGGTTGGACAGATAGGCATAAGCTGCAAAATTACCACCAGCAAACACATGGACTCCTGTATCTTGTAAGTGACAAAAATTGTTAAATTTTCCTCTATATTCAGTCCTTGGACAGCAACCGTAACTTCATATTTTACTTTGTATTGCAAATGGAATGTTAGCAAATGTTGTTGAAATATTTTTGTGATCAAATGAAAATGTGTGGGAAATGAAAATACATTACAAACCTGACAAACCGTTGCAGCAAACATATTGATATTTCACCAAGTTATTGCATATAAATTGTTTGATTTAATGTCTTCCACTTAAACTTGAAAGGTGCAAGATTTTTGCAAAAAGTGGTTAAAGAGATTGGCTTAGAATATGATAATCCCCTTGACTATTATGGGTCAAATCTATCATACTCTGGCTAGAGACTTTGTCGAATTTTTTTTTTTGAAACTGACTTTGTAGACTTGAATCAACCCTCCTAAGTTTGCTCATTGAAGAACCATAATCTACACATGTACCATCACTAATTAAATATGGAAAGTGACAGATTATGCTAAGGTCCCAACTCTTTGAGATAAATAATAATGTCATCCATATCTCACCTTAGGTTGAAATCTAAAACTAACGAGATACGCAAAATTGATCCTCCCTAGGACCTCATTGAGTTACTAGGTCATAACTAAGCACAATTAATTATACACATTCATTATTCCTTAACAATCTTATTCTTGAACAGGTTAAGATTAATGACATGTGCATGTTTAACTCACTAAGAACTAATCGTATCCCTTTTATATTACGAGATTAATGTATTGTAAGTCAAATCAATTAATGCATATCGCATTCTTAACCCACTATCTAGTGAAGTGCAATTCTACATGCATATCATTGGTACCCTACTAGAACAAGTAGCCTCAAGGAAATAATGCATATTCTACAATTACTATTTTGAGTTGTCTAAAATGAAGCAATCATTCAAGTTCAACCTTCCCTTTTCTATATCTAGCATATATATGTATAATCATAGATTCTCCTGTCACAAGTCTTAGGGTTTATTAACCTTTAAGTTCTATCTTAATGATTCTCTAACCCATGCATACACTTAGTTGGCATTTGCAATACACTCTATTCTCTAATAACTAGGCTAATATTTGGGTATATGTTTCCTCTTTCATCATCTTGATTCTTTGCATCCTAATGAACAAATTAAGGTTTTTGTGCTACAATAGGCGTAATTATTTAAGCATTTAATCTACCTTATGACTATTTTTACCACTACAATCATATTTAAATTTTAATGATTACTTAACAATTTTTACAAGCTCTTTTATATTCAAAGGTTTGTTCATGACTAGACATTGTTATATGCCTTTTAGATTTAACAAAATAAAGCCATAATGTATATACAAGGATTAATATTTGAAATGTATTAATCAATACTTAACTATAAGATTCTTAATACAATTTAACCCATTTGATCTTAATAATTGCTAAGGAATTGTTACATATACCTAAGTTGCCAATGTTGTATTCTTATTTGGTTTAAGGTTTTAGTTGTTCTAGACTTCTAGTAGCTTAAACTTCCATTTGCACACATATAGATGTAGGCTCAACTAGGTCAAACATCCATAATCTGGTTCACTAATCCCTTTTTATAGGGTGACCATGAACCAATTTACCATTTCCTTACACATTCCCAATTAGGGTTTTGATCTAGAATATTAGCCTTTAAATGACTTTCATATTAGCTCAATCCCCCTTACCCTTGTTTCAATTGTGAAGGTACAAATATATGCAAGTTCCATTTGATTAACTCTTATTAATATTCATTCTTAGATTTACCTCTAGTGTGCACAAGAAGAGATAGATTTAAGTGGCCAAATTCATTGGACCATGGTTTCCAAGGATATGTTGTATCAAGCCTCATGTAGTTCTTCTAGAATCTTTACCATTCCTAATTTGTCTATCTAATCACATAGGCATGACTTAGAGTCTATAGGATAATAGTCCAAGGCTAATTTACTTCCAATGTAGATTAAAATCAACTAAGAGCTATGTTTCATGGCATTTCCAAGACAAGGATGGAAGGAAATGCAAGGATGCATTTTTGGGATGGTAGGGGATGGGAGGCTTTTTTTAAGGGGGTGATAATTAAAAAATAGGGAAAATTAAAAAATATAGGAAATTCCAAATGTTCATATTATAAGGCATACACCATATTCATTATATAACCATATTATGAAACATTCAAGCTGAATTGAGAATTCCCATGTGTCAACATACAAATTAACAAATTTTCAATGTCTAATCATTTGTGGTTTCATTAGCAATGTGCATATACAACAAATGAAAAGATTGAAAGGCTACAACAACAAATGACAAAATCATAAATGTAGACAGCTAGATCTAATATTGCTATGCCTCTACCTCATCTTTTTCTAAATTAAGTCTACATTAAGTCATTGCCAATATGAAGAACTATCTCATCCAATGGAACTCCAACCAATCCCTCCCATGCCTCTTCATCAATCTATGTAGTATCTTTGGGATCAACATCCCAAAATGCAATTGGAGCTTGTTGATACTTAGGAATCTATTGATCCTAGAGTCACAAGGCACTATGCACAACCATCAACTTCTTTGTTGATTGAGAGGTATGTCTATTTCTCTTGATTGATTGAATGAAGTTTATGTGGACTAATTCCTTTCCACAACAAAGGAATTGACAATCTATGAACGAAGGCGAGTGACAAGCATACTCAACTCTACTTCATCCTTGCCATGTCATCTCCACCATCCAATAGAGTTGGATTGAGTTAATGTAGTTCTATCTATGCTTGCCTCTGGTTTGTTGATAATACACTATGTTCAAAGTAAAGTTGTGTCCTCAATGCTATGTGCCTTTGAAGTGCCTTCATTAACCCTTATTTCACCTCTTTATCATCACAAGGAGGCACACTCTTAGCCCTTAGTGCATGCCATTTGGGATTTAGAGCATAGGTTGTCATACGAAATAGGGGATTCATTGTGTTCTATTTTCGCATTACAATGAACCTGATATGCTCTTCATTGATCCCAAATCAAGATCCATGCTATGAATTGTTTGCTTCATCTACCCAAGCATTTTGTTAACTGTCGTAAATCTCTCCAAGACTAGGATAGTTTATATCAACATATTTAATGACTTGCACAACAAGTGGGATGAAAGAGCAAATGTATTTGCAAACAAAAATTTCAAAAAATAATAAGACTAAAATGACGAAGTGCAATGCCCAAAATCTTTAGTTTCTGCAAAACAATCTCTAGTTGCTACACAATAGGACTTTAATTGTTGTGCAAAAAGCTTCCAATTGTTGTACAACAAGTTTGTAGTTGCTACAAAACAACTGAATTTTAATACAAAATTTGAAAATCATTTACAAGTTACAAACATTAATAAATGAATAATTTAATAATAAAATTAGAAATCTTTTACCTCACAATGGACCACCAATCATCATCAAGGATCTTTCACTTCACACTATTTCCTTTAGCTATGTTCATTCTTGTTCCTTTAGATTCGTTCACTTCTAGCCATCTACCCAAGTTAGAACTAACCATAATTAACTTAAAAGGTTGTTACACCTTAAGCATCATTTCTAACAAAATAAAGTACCGACATATCTAGTTTTCATGGGTTTGAGGAACTCCTTCCTTGAGAAGTCCTAAAGACAGTAAGTGAGGTGTAGTGGTTGCCAATGAATGTCTATTCGCTCCTACCACCATTTTTTTCATCAAATATATCTTCCTTACGTCTTTCAATGCATTGTTCAACACATGAACATAACATGGGGTCCAAAGAATTGTACTTGTAAACACCTTGCAACATGAGGCCAACTTACACACTAACTGAATTGGTGAAGACCTCTACAACATTTGAGGCCCCAACCTCCTCTATGGCATACTTTAAAATCTAAATTTGGAAATTTACATCCTTGCACTTTCCTTAACAATCAATAGCTCTAAGAAAATAAGAGTCAGCTATACATGTGACTATGATATTGATGAATTAATAATATCTAATATTATCCATTCATGATAATTGGGCAACCCATCATTAGCCAAATTTGCTTTATTTCCTCCATCAATAAAATCATCTTAGAATAATATCTACGAAACAATGTGCATAGTTTATTTCTCTAAGGGGGCATATGAGGGACCAACAACATCTGTATTTTTCAAAATTTGTTTGAAGGATAACATGACAAATGAAATGGGATGGCATGAGCAAATCTCACCACTAGCAACCATGTAACTAAAGAAATTATCACTTCATATGATTGCACATTCAACATCTTTGCAATTGTGTCAACCTCTCACTAGTCTTCCTCTTTCCTCTTGTAGAAATCTCACCACTAGCAACCATGTATGGCATAGGGGATTCTATAGACTCTTTTAGTATACCCTCAGGTCTTATTTCATCCTCTATAAACAATCTATTTACCTCTGCCTTTTCAGCTATAGTTAACTTTGGTCAAACCTTAATCCTCTGCGTTGCAATTCCCAAAAGGTGGCTAGATACCTTGGTGTAGCTCCTTTGAAATATTTGTTGCACAATGAGACAGCCAAACTCTACTCCCTCCTATGTTTTTTAAATCTCTGTCTGAAGTTGTCACAAATTGCGGAAGAGGTTTCAAGGATTTGAACGGGCCCTTTGTATAAGGTCTTAAAAGGACGTAAAAACATTCAAATAGGTTATGTGTATATCCCACTTCACAAACAACACTCCTAGAGCCTAGTAAATCCCCAACTCCTGTTTGTTTCTTGCTAACATTTTCATTTTCACTACCCCCTTGCTGCTCATGTTATTGTTTGACAAAATAACAAAGTGCAAACTGAAAAATGAAAATTAAATTGAAAATAAATAAAAAACTTCCTTAAGTTCAAAATTATGAAGAAAAAAAATCTGGAAAAAATTAACTTAACTCATGGCTGCTGCTCTTCTGCTGCTTCTCACAGCTGCTCTACTTCTTGTCCTCTTCTCCTCTATCACTCCTCACTGCTCAATTCTTTTTAGGTGGCAGATCACATATTATTTCTTTGTTTTTATAGAAAGGGCATTTTTTAGGTTTTTGAAAGGAGTGTGGGGACCTTGTGGATCCACCACCCTGCCCATTTTATTATTTTTTCAATGAAATGAGAAAAGAAAATTTAAATGTGTTTTCAGATGGGAAAGAGGGATAGCCAACCGTCCTCAAACATATCCATCCATCAAACTAATGTTTCTAGGGCATTTTTGGTTGGCGGGTGGGGATTGGCGACATCCTGGAGACATTACTGACACGTCCTTGCATCCTCAAAATGTCTTGGGTATGGAGAGAGTGAGAAAAGCCCAAGGGAGGTGTCTCTATGGAGTATCCATAGTTTGAATTAGAGTCGGTTGTTAAGTTTGGGCAAGAGTAAATTTCTTAGAAGAAGAATATCATTCACATTGTGCTCATTCTTGGCCCAAGGGAGATAGATTCAATTTTAAACTACATTTTCTAGGTCTCTCTTTTGCAAGAACTAAAGTATGGAAATACATTCATGATTTTGATGACCTGCAGAGATCATTATGTGATCTCTAGAGGCTTCTAAAACCCATGAATGATATGTAAGGTTCAATTACATTTGAGTTTGAGAATGACATCTATAATCCATCAGACATCTCTATTACCAGTTTGCTCAGAAAATGGCCCAGATCTTGGTTCAGTATGTACTTGATCCAAATCCCTTGTGGATACCAATATGGTCCTACGAATTGGAACCAAGTTTGTCTGGGTATGCTATAGAGCATCCTTGGGCGAATTCAGGTCCAATTTGCAAGACTCAAGGCTAACCTGGGCATAACTCAATGCCAAAAATACCTTTTTAATTTTATTTTCTTTATTGACTTCATAATTTGACTTTTCAATGTAAAAAATTCAACCCCAACCCTAAAATTGACCTAGAATATTACATATATTCCCAAAATGTTTTGAGGATATTCATGCCTATCTACTACAGGTTTTATCATCTTAAAATCCAATATTACAGATGTACTAGAAGATTGATTCAGATACAACCATCCAGATTCACTTTAACTTAGCACAAAGGGGTTACATTAGACTGCAGAAAAGAAAAGGCTAATATGTACTAGACAAATAAAAGGATGGATGTATAATTATCCTATGAGACAGTGTCAATGACTGACCTGGCTTTCGTAGAAGTAATTCCATAATTAATCCAATCATCCACAACAATAATATTTTTCTGCAAACAAGGCAACACAAACATAAATCTTTATACCCGACTGGTAGACTCTCTTGTTCCCTTTGCAAACTACACATAAATGGGCAAAAACGAATAAATACTATGGTGGCATATAAATGTGAGTCACATTAGCATATATTGTATACAATCGATGCAAATTACCAGTTGCATGCATGCAACAGTTTTTGTTACTTACCCTATTTTCATAAAGGAAATCATTATCATATATGCTTTTTCTGACACTGTTGCCATCACTTGAAATACAAACAATCCCATGCTCCTCACAGAGAGCATCAATCTGCATTAATAGGAAACTGTCAGATAGCAGTACTGTTAGCTCAAAAAGCAATGGACACAAGCCATCTAGTGTTGCTTCACAGCAGTTCACAAAGAGAATCTATGGCAGGTATTTTATCTATAATATATATGCCTGTCTAAAATACCAATTTGCTATCCTATATCTCAATTTCACTACACTTGACTGTATCATGGATATTAAAGAATACAAATCTCAAACAAAAGTCATGATATCAGTGGCCTATACATCTTAGTATAAAATAAACTTGTCATATCACACAAATTGCTGTTTAAAGTATTTCGTTGACATTTACTATATTACATAAAAATCACTATAGAGCTCATAATTCTGAATGGAAAAACAAAGCACATTCTCTACACAGGTTATATAGGGATCAAATAAAAAGAGGATGAAGGAGATTGCAAACCTGTCCTGAATTTGCACCAGCTGTAGCAAGTGATTCCAATACATCTGCTTCACATAGCAGCATCACTTTAATATTTTCTGCAGGCAGCACTCCATGGATTACAAGTCTGCATTATAAGCTGCTCAGTTTTAAAATATATCGCATAGAGGATTAAACAATAAAGGCAAAGAAACAAACAAAGTGAAGGATCAAAAATCTTCACCTAACACTAGAATCTGTATAATATTCAAAGACTTCTGGATTTGATTGTGTACAAATTTTTTACATCAACGTTTCTTATCACACTCCGTGATCCATCATCAGGATGAGAGCAGAGAGCATAAGGAGAAAAATAGATAGCTGCAGACCTAGAACACCTTTAAAAGATCATGAAAGGGAGAGAGAAGGCTGCACAAAAGTCAAGAAGACAAGACAATTTTTAAATTAAAAAAGAAAAAAATGGGAAAGGAAAATAAAAATAAAAATACAAAACTTAACACAAAAAATACTCCTACCAAAGATCAAAAAAATTAAGACAAGAAGGAGATTAAAACAAAAAGAATGAAGACTTAAAAAAAGAATTAACAAAGAGATGAATAAGTTAAAGAAAGGATAATAAAGAAAATTTATAAATGAAAAAAGAAATAAATAAGAAAAGAAAAAAGGAAGAATAATTGAATATGAGAATTAAATAAAATGAGTGATGAATCAAAAAGGAGAGAAAGACAGAAATAAAAGAATTAAAAGTGAGACAAGAAAGAGAGAAGAATTTAAATAAAAGTAAGAATTAAAACAAATGAATAGAAATGAAACAAATGAAAGAAAGAAATAAAAGAATTAAGTAAAAGACTTAAATAAAAGAGAGAAATAAAAGAAATAAATAGAGATGAAACAAAAAGAGAGAAAGAAAAGAATAAAAGAAACAAAGAAATGAAAGAATAGAGATTGAAAAAGGAATTACTAGAGAGATGAATAAATTAAATAGAGACGGGATTAATAAAATCAAAAGAAGCATAGAATAAATTCAAAATAAACTTTTTGAATCTCATTCTTTTTCTTTTAAAGAATGAGATTAAAACAAATAAGAAAGAAGAATTAAATAAAATTGTTAAAAAGAGGAAAAAATAAAGAAGAGATTAATAGATTCAAAAGAAACTTGGTAAAAGAAAAAGAATAACTAAGAAAACAATTAAGAAAGAAGAAATAAATAAATGAAAGAAAAAATAGAGAAGAATCAAAAAGAAAGAAAGAAGTAAATAAAAACTAAAATAAAAAATGAAACAAGAGAGAGAAGGAAAAATAAATGAAGGAATAAACGGAATAAAAAGAAATGAAACAAATAAATGAAAGCAATAAAAGAAATAAGTATAAGAAAGAAAAATTAAAATAAAGAAAGAATTAAATAGAAACAAAACAAAAAAGGAGAACGAAATAAAGTTAAAACTTGTTTTTTTAGCTTCCCATGACTGCTATTGTGAACCCCCACAAGGGGCATTGCCCCTTGACCCCATTGGGGGTGCTGCCCCAGACCCCTGAGGGGCGTGCACCCCCGTGGGGGTGCTGCCCCAGAGACAAGGGGCATTGCCCCTTGACCCCGTTGGAGGCGCTACCCCCAAACCCCTACAATGGGTGTTGCCCCTTGACCCCTCTGGGAGCGTTGCCCCCAAACCCCTACAAGAGGTGCTTCCCCTTGACCCCACTAGGGGCGCTGCTCCCAAACCCCTGCGAGGGGCACTGCCCCTCGACCCCACTAGAGGCGCACACTTAGACCCCCACAAAGGGCACTGCCCCTTAACCCCATTAGGGCAATTGCCTTGATACTTGAGATTATGGTTGTTGCATCATCCAGGACCTATCTTAGACACATTCATAGGAAGGATGAAGGCTCCTTTGAGCCATAGACTTCTAGTTATTGTTTTGAATCTTTTGATATTTCATATTTGTTTGGAACATTTGATGTCATGGATTTCATATTTGATGAGTTTTGTATACATTTGAGTCTTTGACTATATATCTAAGTGTGCTATTTCCTTGAGCAGCTCAACTACAATTTGTGTTTATACTTATATGATCGATGTATACTTGTGTTAGTGACAAGGACCTTGATTGGGTTGACCGGGCAGATAAAGGTTGAGGCTATAGCCATGGCAGAGGAGGAGGCTAAAGCACGAGCAAATACATCCACAACCAATGTTGGTGAGGGTGACATAGAGTCACAAGCAGAGACTATGGCTGCAGTTGCTACATCATCTAGGACCCACCTTAGATGCCTTCGTAGGAAGGATGCAAACTCCTTTGAGCCATAGACTTGTAGTTATTGTTTTGATATTTCATATTTGTTTGGAACATTTGATGTCATGGATTTCAAATTCCATGATTTTTGAATACATTTGACTATATTTATATATCTAAGTGTGCTATTTCCTTCAGCAGCTCAGCTACAATTTGTGTACTTTATACTTATGTGATTGATGTATACTTGTGTATGTGATCAAATTTGCTTTTATTTAATGATGTTATTGTGTCTTTAAGGTTTATTCAATAAAGGGTGCTTGAAACAAGTTTTACATCCTTAAAAATCTCTAAATTCTAGGGTTTTTTCATTTTGCCGAGTCTGCACCGAGTCCGGGCGCCGAGTCCTGAGTCCCGAGTCCCAAGTCTCGAGTCCCGACTCAAGTCACCCTAGCCAAGTTTGAGTCTCGTTACTATGCCCCACGCCCCCCAACCCCCTCTCAGTATCACTGTATGCTCATCAAGTTTTACCTCTAGAACAACAATTTTATCAGTCTTTTATTGATTGGAACATTTTAGATTCATGTTAAGGAAAGAAATACCCACCCTAATTATAGATCAACTATGATACCACTAGTGACTTTAGAGCATTGGCATACACAAGATAAAATGGTTAACAGCAAAAGAGCACATCGTTATCACAAGGGGCCATCTATTAGATTCTAATGTCATATATTTATAAGCAGCAGGCATTTTAGCTACCTAGAATTTAATGCTAGACTGCTAAGATTTAATGTACTACTAGTATTAACACTACAACATTACAATATTGAGTATCATTATTCCTAAAACAAAGTAACCCAACACATCATGACAAGGCAATTAAAAGGTTTTCCAGTGATAGAAGCAAATAAGGAATTAATTTCTGTTATAATATAACAATGTTACTGATAGTGTGTCTATATAAAAAACTTAAGCACCATCTATACTAAAAATGCATATATTCAGAAATCCAACCCAAATGACAATATCTAGAGCACATTTACATCTCAATAGATAAAGAGGCTAAACAAAAATCCAAGAAACAGACATGTTATTATACCTTCTGGGCAGTACTCAGATGCACTGACAGCATTCTCTACTCTTGATAAAACTGAAATAATCTTCTGAGGGAAGGTCTGCTTAGCCTAATTGCAGCACACATAAAAAATATTTCATGTCCAATGAAGAATGACACACAAGTATCAAATGCAAAAAAGTCAATTAATGATTCATCTGTGAATATAATTAATAGAATATTACACTAAAATCATGTTCTAATAGATGATATTACAATAAAACCATGTTCTAATAAATGTCCTTATGGCTGATAAATTTTACTCCTTGAAATGAATGCAAATCAACAAATAAACCTTTAAAAGAGCCATCATTGATGTACTGTTACTAATTTTTCTTGCACTTATATAGTTATCTGTTTGTGGGTCATATAATAGATTTTTAGTAGAAATATGAAGGTATCTTGCAAGTTTATCAAACAATTCTATAAATCAAACCCAAAAGCTCAATGTTAAGGCTTAGGTCAGTTCTTTAATTCAGTAACAAGCAATCAATTTTAATTTCAAAATTAATGAACAGAAGTATCAACATGAACAGAAATACTTTATAGCATCATAAATCATCATTTTGACATTATAACAACTTCATGATAGACAGTATCCTAGTCACCAGTACAGTAATTTGATTGTGAAAAGTCTAAATTCGCCATTTTTTAAATAAGATAAAATTCAGCAAGTTTGGCAATTAAAATCATGTATGTCAAATAGCATGTTGAATTTCAATATGAATGCCTGATTTGTGGATAAAAATTGTTCATAATTGATTGAAAAAATATTTATTGAGCCAAGTCTGTAATGTCCCCAATTTTGCGAGCATCAGAGTTCAGTGGATTTAGCCTATTCTTAGCCCTCGTAGGCTAATATGCATGGTTAGAGGGTCTCTTGATGGAGCTTGGCTTGGCTTCGGATTGTCAGAATTTACCAGTTGGCTTTCGTTCGGGCTCATTCGGATGTCTTTTGCCTGACTTGCTATTTTTAGCAGTATTTGGCATTCAGCGGAACACCCCTGCTATTTTTAGCAGTATGGTTTGGTCATGTGCAAAATCACTCACTTATTCACCAGCTTCAGACGGTTCGTTAATCGGACGTAAATTGAGAAAGATATTAATATTTTAATTCTCAAATTAAAATATTAATTATTGAAGCTTATAATATAAAGTTATAATATTATTTAATATTATAACTTAAGTGATTTCTTGAAGGGTTCGACCAACATTGAAGGGGGCCACTTTTTAATTATAATTTATAATTAAAAGTGCGTTAGAGACTTTGGAAATATTAAAGATACATTTAATTTAAATGGTGCCGAGGAAAAAGTCAAGCACTAGAATAAGGGTTTTCATTGAAAATGAGCTCATTATGTTGTGAAATGATTTTTGATCAAGTCTTCTTCCGAGAAAAGCCAAGGGTTTGGTTATCTAAACATTGAGCGAGCCATCTTCAGTGTTGAGTTCGGAAATTTTGTGAAATATCAGCTGATCTATTGCTTTCAGAGAGATATCTTCATTCAGAAGTTATCACAGAACGTTCACAGAGTTTCTTTCAGCTTGCTGCAATAATCAGGTTTTTCATCAAAATATCATTGCCTTTTTAGTTGCATGTTATTGGGTCTTATTTGTAATCATTTCAGAAGATTAATAAATAGTCTGGCATCAGGAGTTTCAGTAGATTATATCATTTCCAAAGTTGTATTATTTTATTTAAATTTATTCAGCAATTTCTTTCAAAATCGCACTTCAATGGTTTATGCAATAAACACGTTCAAAACAATCAAAACAAGCAGTTTTCAGAATCAGGGAGAACAGGGGTTTTTACAAAGTCTTTGAAATACCTAGTTTTCCCATCTATGGGAAAAAAATCAAACTAAAGGTTGTATGTAAGTTAATCTCCCCCCTCCACTTTGAGGTGCCCTTTATTTACTGTAGAAAGATTAAATTCACAGGAATGGCTTCAATTTACAGTGTCTACTTTAATTAACAGTGGTAGTCTCTGTGTATTCTCTTGCCGTGCCCCTTGTCCATTTTAGTTTGCCATGTGCAAATCCATGAAATAGGTGTTCATTATTTCTCCTATCTGGATACACAGTGGCAACTCCCATCATCCCTTGTGTTAGCACAGTCAACCAATACAAGTTAAGAGTGACTTTATGAACATGGATTAACAACATGTTCAAGTCACGATAGACTGGACTTTCTACTATAACTTGTAAATGCTTACTTGCAACAACAATCAGAGACCCACAAGACATATCTTATCATTTATGGTGACCCAAGGCCTCCTCTAAGTCACTTCCGCCACTAGTTATTCGTGGATACACCTCTATAGAATCATGCAACCTGTAAGAAGATATCAATACACATTTGTTGTAATGTCCCCTTCTCATCAGTGATCAGCTCAGTTGCTCATCAGCCTATTCCGGAGGCCCGTAGGCTCGTTGAGGTAAATTTAGGGTTTCCTTGCTTGGAGGTTTTGAGGCATTTCTAGGTGTTTACTATTTATAGTAAATAATATTTTTGGCATTGGGCAGTTGTCAGTTCTTCAATCTTCATTTCCAGTTGGAGCAGTTGTTGGGTTTGGTGTTTTGGCTTTAAAAAGCATTGTGTTGGTGGAATAATTTCATTTCAAGGCCATAATGTTATATTTTTCAGTTGACCCCTTGGCCTAGTGAAATAACTTAAAGTTGTGTTTAAAAGAGGGCCATGAAGGGGGACGCCTTCATAAAGGAGTTTTTATTATTTTATTAAAAGTTTTGAATGCCTTGAGATTTGGACGCCACCTTGGAGGATTTATTACTTTTTGAAAATTTGAAAAGTTACAAGTGTGGCTTTTGGCGTACCTTGATGGGAAATTGAAGAGTCACCTTCTTTCCTTTAAAATTGAAGCTTTGCTCCAGCATTTGGTATCCATGAAATTATGCTAATGTTATGTTGTCGAAATGACAACTTGGTTTTTACTTCGAGGGATGCTTACCTCCTAGTTTCAATCCAATTTCGTGTTTGAAATACAACACCTAGTTGGTTTATTTGCTACTTCTCATTCAGACTAGTAGATGGAGCTCAATTGTTGAAGATTTTTGGAGTTTTGACAATTTTGGAGTTGTTGGTTCATCTACAGCTGAAGTCGACTTTTGTTCACAGCTTTTGGATGACATTTAATTTTGTTTTGGGTATTGGTGCTTCATGTTTGTTGACCATGGGCGACCCTTCTCAAGAAGATGAGAATTTATTGTGAAGAATCTAATTTTTAAGAGCCAAATCGCCCTTTCAGCCAGGTTGTACCCTCTTGCTTGGCATTGGAATTCGTGCCAAATAAATAAGGATGCTTTGATGTAGTTTTATGATCTGATTTGGGGCGTCATCCTCCTAGAGAGCCTTTGCAAAAGATTTCAGTCAATTCGGAGGTAGTTTGGTGAAGTTATGAGCATTTAATTGAATTTACAGTTCTTGGTTATTCATTTCCAGAATTGCAGATTTACATCAGATTTGTTTAAGTTTGAATTTTCAGTCCTTTCTTCATCAATTATTGCTGATATCTAACGTGGAATCATCCAATATCTTGGTGCTTTGAAGTCATTGTAATATTCATGTAATTTGCAGCTCTCTTTCCATATTGTAAGACTGTAAACAGTAGTACTATTCCAGTCCTTTATTGCTGCAATTATTTCTTATTTCTCACATTAAGCACCCCTGGATGGTTTACCGCCAGTGTGGAGAATGAATATCTAATCTCTCTTGTACCCACTGTCAAGTGGTGAATCCCCACTCTTGAGTGGATGCCCGCTGCAGCAAATGAATTAGTTTAGTTTGAAAATCTTCCATGGCTGGTTATCTGCCTAGTTATTTCAGTTTGTAATAATTACTCCGCCATATGTTAGCACCTCGCCTTCAGAGGGATCTTGTGTGCACATTCTTGGCGTTGAGTTTATTTTACACTTCTAGTTGTAAGCAATTTCAGTTGTTGAGTTATTTGATCCTAGGGATCCTCTGACCATATGCCCACCCCTCTTCCTTTAGTGGTTTTAGGGCGCATTCTTGGTTAGAGTTGCTTTGATAGAGATTTGGTTTTGGCACTAACACTAATCAAATTGGCCAAGTGTTGGTTATTGTGTAAAAATTGTGGCAAAAAATTGGTTAGCATACTATATTTGTGCTTTAATGATAATTGATCAGTTAGCAAAAGAATGATCCAACCATAAACCAGTAATTTTTCTTGTGTTGTCTTGATGTGCCATACTATACAGTGGTCAAAGCCACAGTTTTTGGGGCAAAAATGGGATGTAATTTTTTTTAAAACATGTTTTAAGTACATATAAACCAAAAATCACAATTTATTAGAAAACTATGGGCTCTTTTGGCATTTGAAACTACAATGGTATTGAAAATTGAAATGCTTTGAATCTTCTGAAAAATTTAATCATGTTCCAATCATAGATGTTAAAATTTTCATATTTAATACATTTTATACATTTACTTTCCATGTCCACTATATTTGGCATAAAATAAGAACATGCATTTTTTTTACACTTCTTTTATAGATATATTATAGTTTCTTTTAAACTTGCCATGTTTTTCCTGTTGTAAAACCATGTAATTGAAGAACATTTACACTTTTTCCATGTCCTGCTGTTGCTGTGTAAATAGGATGCTACTGCAGTCTTAATAAATGGCAGGGCAAAGTGTAAAGGCATTAACTCAATACACTAAATAAAACCAGAAGTGGGAGTTTTTAGCATATTATTTCTAATAATGAAGAGATTTCATATAAAAAGCCTGGTATCATAAAAATGAAATTGCAAACGATTTGGCAGAGTGTGAGATGTCTAACTATTCTTCATTTGCATATTTTTCGCTTAAAAAAATATCTAGAAATTGGGCATAAATGTTCCTCATTTTGTGTTCTCATAAAAGAAGCAAAATTCTTCAATATCTTGTAAATTCACCTAAACCTAAGAAACAAAAGTTAAAAAGAAAATTAGATAAAAATAACAACAATAATAGAAAAATATACAAGAAATGCAAAACCAAGACAACTTGTAGTAGAAGAAAAAGATAACTAAAGACAAGTAAAAGACATTGCGAGAAATTCTTCCCCATATGCCTGCAAATCCATAAAATCATTGTATACCACAAGGTTTTTCCCCTAAAGCTAGAGTTTCATCACAATGATTAAATAGCAACCCTGCTGAAAGTTATTAGCCATCCCTCAACCTAACATCCGCAGTATAAAGGTGTTGCACTGCCAATTTAAGAATTTTGGTTCAATATTGGTTGGTCCTAGTGAGCATTGTAGTTAGCACTTGGAGGCTTGTAAAACATTTTCCATACATCCACTGCTACCCTAGGGTCCGCTTTACCCACAAATACCTTGCCTCACTTGTCCTATGGACCCAAGTAATCTTTCTAAAACTTAATATAGCCTGTTAATATTTTTTCCTTGAGATAATAAACAATATTATTCCAATGTTCAATCCACAAATTTTCCCTAAATGTTTCCCTAATATCGTGTTCAAATCTGTAAAATATGCAAAAAAGGAAAAAAAAATGGCACCATCAAAATCAATACCTAGGTAATGGAAACAAATTAGGTATTATCAATCCAATGAGCTTTGATACTTGATATGTGGACAGCCTTCTAGAAGGAACTTTACAAGTGTGATGAACCATTTATATGGTATATCACAGGCACTGTTGAAGCACATAACAATATCACTTTAGAAATAATAGCATTATTTGATGAAGACTAACACAATTCAATCTCAAAAAAAGCACAAAAAGCACAGAGATCACAAGGAGCTTGTTAATCCCAAAACACGAATCATGTGTCCCTCCTCAAATATGCCCACAACTCATCTATATTGCTGAAATCTCTTTGAATGAAAACACTTAAGAACATCAAGAAACGTCTAAGAAAATAGCAGGTTAATGACACCTAAGCTGAATTATTTTATGCATGTGGCATTGCATAAAACATGACCATGAATTGTCGAATAAAAACATAAGTTGAAAACTGCTGAATTTGGCAAAGGGGAGTTAACTCCTTGCTCATAGGCTTCTAAAGACAACTCTTTTAAAGAGACCAAAAGAAGAGTGACAAAAAAATTGGATAAAGGCCAAAGAGGCAAGGATTGTTACAAGTTCCACCATACTACATGAGGTTGGTCATGTAGGAGTAATGAAATATTCCATAAATCCAGGAACCATCAAACTAACAAACATTCCACAGAGCTAACGAAAGAGGCAAAAATAAATAAGCCAATAGAAAAGCAAATAGGAATAATGAAATATTACATAAATAACTTTATTAAGAAATATTATATAGTTATATATTTTTAGTCTTCTCAGCTTATATTTATAGCTTTCATAATCTTTGTTTTTTGAAGTTGATGTAAAATCTAAGTCATAAATAAGCCAATAGAAAACCCTCTTTGAAGGCTTTGCCTCTCATTTTGTTGAGGGTTTCTGTAACTATTCCCAATATACATAGATTTAATTTTCCTTTTAACAAAAGCAAAAAGGCTAACATCAATATCATCATGTAAAGAACATAGTAACTATTGAAATGAAATAGCTTTATCAAGAACCATTTGATGTACACTTGTCACATGGCTTTTCAGATTCTAGGGTGAATCATTTCACTTCCTATTTATAGACTTTTCATTTCTTGCTATAAAGAGCTATAAAGGAATTGTCATCCAAATATCGAAACAATCTTTGTTGAAGCACTCCAAAGAGAGCAAAGAGCCTCTTTTGTATTAATTGGATTGAGGTAGCTTCACATCTCTTAGAGATCACTGCCTTTGTTGTCTGAATCAGAGATTGACGACATATATTTTTTCCCGAAGATAATTGAGCATCCCTCTTTAATTTGATGTAATTAGTTCCTTTATTACATATATTGTGCTCCTTTTGTATATTTTCATCTTTATTTGTTCATGGTTCCTATCTGCAATTATCTTTCTCTTCAATTGCTTTTTGATTGCTTCCACTAATAAAACAACTGAGTTCCAACAAGTTGGTATGGCATCCAAGGCATCACCAATCAAATCCAGCTCACATATTTATGAGTTTCACATCTTGTCATTATCATCTAGTGTTGTCATACTTTACTGTAATTGGGGCATTGCCCCCTCTAAGTGGCATAAATACTTCCACTAATTATTCCCTAATTTGCATCATTTATCACAATTACTAGTGATTGTTCTGTAATTATTTCTCATGGCAGTGTTAACAATCAGCATTCAACGTCTCTGCCCAATCAGCAACACTTCACAAAGACTTTAATGCCTGTCATAACAAGCACTTTAGCTTGATGCCAGATAAAACCAACAACAAAGCATTTACAGCAGGACAAATTACACATGAATTGAAGACCTAAAGGTAATTACCAAAATACTAAGCAATGTAGTACAAACCACATTTACCAAATCCACTCAGATTTAGTTCAAAGCCATTTTGACCTGGATTTTTTTGACTGGATGGATTTATCTGGTTCAGTCCAGATTTTTAAATCACTGTAGAATTTTTTCTGAATCTTTTTGAAACTTCTGGATTTTCCAGTTTTTACACCTCCCAAGCCAAACAAATTTTTATAACTGATAACTATGCTACAAACAGTTCCAGTTTGGATTTGCCAGATATTTTAAAATTTTCTAGGTGAACTCATGTGATTTGGTAGAACTCTGCATTTCTGAGTATGATAACAATTTGATAGGGCACTTATGGTTCTAGATCTGCTGCAAGCAGCAAGCAAGATGGCAGAGTATTCTTGATAAATGATAAGCGTATATCCAGCTGATTTTCCTAGTTAACAAGCAAGCACTGCGACTGATTACCTACATGTTTCAGGGGATGGTGCTATACAAATATGCAGTCTTTGTATTATCGGCATATCACTTTGTTATACATAATTTTTTAAAGCTATTCTTTTGTTGTTAAATTGTGAATACTTTTACTTTAGGGTGGCAATAGGCTATTGGGATTTTCATAAATTCACTAGAGCAAATGACATGCAATAAATGTCACATTAATATGGATGTAGTTCATAAATGTAAACATGTGGCTATGTCAAGGCTAGTAGTTATAACCATCACAACTTGATAATATGTGTATAGGAAGATGCAATCACAGATCTGTATACATATGGTTTGAAATCCAAGAGCAACAAGGCCATGCTCATCCCTCCTCTCTCTTCTGATGACTTCCCTACAACTGCATACTGTCAAACAACCAGCTTGAATTTATTAATGTATGTATTTCAATTTTCAATGAGCCAAAGCTCATACAGGTAGGGCCGTCATTTAGTCACATGCAAAGGTGAACCAATGGGACTTTTCTGTTCACTTCTCAGAGAGCAATACCAGTGTTCTACAGTAATAACTACATCATGGCTGACATATACCACCCAAATCCTGTGTTGGACATGGATGCCCAGTCAACACAGAGTTACATTTGAAGCATGACTCTCACAAGTACAAAGTAAATAAATATAAGAATTTAATTATTAATAGATATAGGGTAGATATATCCTAGTATTGTGGTATATCCATTCTTATATGCCAGAGTCAAATAGTAGATATGCATACAACACATAATTCAAACCAAATATGAATTCATAATTGAACTAAAAAGCACTCAACAAGAAAACTGTCAAAGCGTAACAATTAGTACACTTAATATGAATTCAAAGAGATTTACACCAATTTGCTAAAGACATAAACTAGAGAATAGAAAGATAATCAAGGTGCAGACCATGAACATGCTTTTCTAAAAACAATAAGTATGTGGCTTGAAGAAGAATCCAATACCTCCCATGGATCCACCATCACAACATGAGAATCAGTTGCTGCTAGCTGACACATTTTAATACGGTGCTCAGAAGGAGTAGCCTTAAACAACATTATGAGAAAAATCAGAATGGGGGATCAGTAAAGAAATGACATTAATATAATTCATGAATATAAAAAGTTCAGTGAAAACAGATATTGATAGGAAAAACAGGTTAGTAAAATCCCATTAACCA
>VDFB02111862.1:0-98994 GCA_007258455.2 Sequoia sempervirens
GAGAGGAAAAGGTGGAATTTGCAAATTAAAGAATAATACTGCCAAGCATGGGTGCCCTAGGAGAAGATAGGCGCCTAGTCTTTCAAGGCCTCAAATGATGAAATTAGGGTCTGCTCATCCTAGACAATGTTGCTCAAAATCCTGCTAGCTTCACAATGGATATCTCAGCAGATTCATTAGACTTGTCAGTTGTTGGAAAATTCAGATCAAATGGAGGACATAACATGATATTTCCAGTATGAAGGTTGAAAAAGAGCTAAAAAGTGGCTAAGGTTGGAGAACTTGGGTGCCCCATAAGGAGATAGGCACCTAAGCTTTTGGGTCATCAAATGGATTAATTTGCAATGGCACCCTCCAGAATACTTTCTTCAGTTTTGAAGTAGCTCTCCAATACAATCATCAACACACTCATCAGAGTTGGAAATCACCATATATCATAGACTGATTGAAGGAGAAAACATGAGAAAAATTGAAAAATTCAAAAGAAGGTTGAAAACATATTGAAAATAATCTAACTCTGGCAATCATGGGCGCCCCAGCTAGCCAGAGGCACCCAAGGATTTGAAGCCCTAAATCAAATTTTTAGGAGATGCAGCTCCTAGAAGACCCCCCTCATAATTCATCAAGCTATTTGATGAATCTGACAATCAGTTCTTCGGGTCAATCTAGCTCCCGGATTCACGAATTCATCAAAAGATCAGAAAACATGAAATGGAAGAATGTCAAAAATGGCTAACATTGGTAAGCTTGGGTACCCCAACAAGCCAGTGGCGCCAATGTTTTTGAAGGCCAAGATGATGTATTTATGCAAAGTTGCCTCCTGGATAATCTCTTTAGATTCAATCAAGTGTCGCGATGGATCATTTAGCCAGTTCATAGGATTCACTAAGCACACAAAAATCAGGATTGAGCTGAGGTCAAAATCAATCAAAATCTTGAATATGGTGAAAAAATGGTTGTCTGGAGAGGAAAAGAGCTCCAGGCCAAGAAGGGCACCCAAGGCTAAATCTAGCAAAGGTGTCCAAGTTCAACAAACATGCTCAAGATTGGCTTCGAAATTTTTAAAGCATAGAATAAAGTGTTTTATTTATCCTCAACTTATTTAAGAAGGCTTTGGATTTCATTATTTACTTTTTGCATGTTGGAATCCAAGAGCAAGAGAGGAGACAAAATTTTATTCTTTTCAGGATTTGAGAGCCAAAATGTGGTGCTTTTTCATAGTTCTTCATATTTTTTGGATCAACACACAAAGGAGCTCGCTTTTCATACTTTATTTCTCTAGGGCATCAATTTTCAGAAGAAGGGAGTCAATATTTTCAATTTCCAACAATCTGGGTTAACTCAATTCTTGATTCTCTACAACTTTGAAAAAAAAAATCAATTTTCAAGAAATTGCTTTTTTTATGCATGTCCAAGAAATCTTCAATATATTCAAATTTTGATCATTTGGGTCCTTCTCAAACTTGATTCTGCACAAAACCCAGCTCTCAACTTTTTTTGTCAAAATTTCAAAAATTAGAGTTTGCTACTTGTTGAAAAATGAGGTGTTTTCTTAGCTTAATACTCTGTAAAACTTTATTATTGCTGATCTAAGTAAGATTTTTCTTTGTTACATATATTATTTGTGGGTGATTATCTTTATTAATCCATTTTACTATTGTAGAATGTAGACAGAAGTTGATAGAAGAACTAGACAGGATATTAGAAATATTACACAAGATATAACGTGGAGACACCCTTTCGAGAAAAAACTCCACCAAGAATTATTCTATTATTCAATATCTAAAATACAATAGCTCCAATTATTGCTTGAGAATGCTTCTTTTGTCTTAACCAATCTTCTTCACACCTACAAATGACAATTATGAAAACTCTCTTCAACTTGAATGAGATATAGAGTCAATATGCAACCTTGTAATCTCCAAAAGGTGATAATTACAATGCACAAGCTCAATCCTTCGAAAAGGTACACCATATTGCTTCAAGTTGAGTTATTATGTGAAGACTAAAGCTTACAACATGTGCTTCATGTATTTGGGTGTCCCAAACTGAAGCTACAACTCATCCTTCACTTTGGTGATAATTCCAAAGCTCTTCCTCAAAGTTGGCGCCCATAAGTAATCCTACTTAACTAAGCCTTTAGAAATATCTTATCATGCAAGAGAGGTAAATCCAAAAAAGCATCTTGGGTGCCCAAGTTGGCTCCAGGGTATGTGTAGGATCATGATGGGCCAAAAAGTGGCAATTTGATGGGTATGCGGCTGACAACTTTTTTTTACCCAAAACTAATGAAATGAAAAGGGTTTTTAAAGGATATTCTCAACTTTCCACCAATATATATTATGCTTTACTTTGAATTTAATAAGTAATTACTATTCATTTTCTATTCAAATTATGATTAAAGTCCTGATTGATAGGATGATTGACAAACATTTATAGCTTTCAAATGAAATCACATTTTTTGAATCCAAAACATGAATCACATTCTATGCTTCACATACTATAATATTAAAAAAAAAAAATTTGAATTTCATGAAGTTTTGACCAAGTTAAGGTGGTCAAACATACAAGTTGTTTATATTTTTTAAAATTTGAAATAAAAAATTCATAATTAATTATTTACTTGGAAAAAAATTACAAAAAAATATGCATCACATCGGGACATGAGTCCTCTACTTATATCTCAAATCTTATAAAAAAATATTATTGTTTTATTGTCATTAGGGTGGTTAGACAGACACCTACTTATTTTTTCCCTGAAATTTAAGTACTACTGCATTGAAATTTCAAATTTTCACCAAATAGATTTTTTTTTATTTAAATAAACCTAGTAGTTTAGAAACTACATTCAATTTTCTACAGATTCTATTCTTACATATTTTTGAAATAATATAGATAACTTATTCAAATTTTTACATCAAGTTGCCTAACTCTCATTTTTCTGAATTTTTTGCCACTTAAGGGCCTGTTTTTCCATGATGATCCGCACATACCCTCCAAGTGATTTCTAGTTAACTGAAACATTTACTCAACACCATTCATGCAAGAATGGTAATCCCCTATTAACTGGAGGTAGTCCCTGTCATCTGTCATACAACTCAATGTTATTAGCCATGCATTCCAAGTTAACTGAAGGTAACTAACATACAACTAAAACTAACTAAAGACAACTGAACCATAATTGAATTGAATTGAACTAAACTAAACTAAACTAAACTTCAAGCATGCAAACATCAAACCCTAACTCCTAGGATCTTTACTTGCATTCAGAAGTGTTAATTGTTACTTTGTATAGTTAACTAAACACAAGGTGAGTGTCACCTTACCATCTAGGTGCCCCATGTGCCCCTATTATTTAGGAACTCACTATGGATGCCCTCACATGCTCCTTACATTTAGAATTAATTACAAATGTCAATAGTCATGATTATTTCATCAAATATTAATCTCATCCTAATCTTAGTGTTGTTGAACACATTCCAAGAATCTAGGAGATACATGAAATAATTAATGTTTAGGATTTGCAATTAAATGGCATCATATTTCCAACATTCTCCCACTTGACATTATACATTGCAATTATTCTAAACAAGGAATAATAAATTTAAATCAAGTACAGGACTCAAGGCCAATGGCCTTCTTGCACCATGAGAATTTATCTGTTGGAACTGGCTTTGTAAGATAATATGCAGCATTAATCAAAGTGTCAACTTTTTCAATTAATACTTTCCCACTCTCAACCATTTCTTGCACAAAGTGATACTGAATATCTACATGTTCAGTACGAGCATGATACATAGGATTTTTGGCTAAACAAATAGCACTTTGACTATCACACTCAAGCCTAACTTGCTTGCAATTAAAACTAATACCTGACCCAAGTCTATGTAACCAAACTGCCTCTTTAGAGGCATGTGTGGCAGCCATGTACTCTACTTTTTTGGTGGACAAAGCAACCATGGGCTGCCTCTTACTCATCCAACTAACCGCATCTCCAAAAATAGTGTACACATAACCACTTGTCGACCTCTGACTATCCAGATCTCCTGCCCAATCTGAATCAACAAACCCCTATATGTCTAATGATCTATTCATAATATCAATATTATTAGAACCATGATAAACTAAACAGTAATTTGAATTCCCTCGTAAATATCTAATCACCCTCTTAACATAAGTCCAATGTTCTTTACCAGGGTTAGACATAAACCTACTAAGAACTCCCACTACTTGTGCTATATTTGGTCTCGTACAGACCATTACATACATTAAACTACCAATTGCACTAGCATATGGAATTTCAGACATTTCCTCAAAATCAAAATCAGATTTAGGACTCGTATCTAAACTTAACTTTGTGCCAACTGGTAAAGGAATATTAAATGGCTTACTATCCTGCATGTTAAACCTTTTCAAAATAGTATCAAAATAATTGCTTTGACATAAGCAAAGCTTTTTGTTACCTCTATCTCTACTGATCTCCATATTGAGGATATATTTTGCAGCCCCTAGATCTTTCATCTCAAATGTGTTCGAGAGTTGTGCTTTCAATTCTCTGATCATTACCTTGATGTTACCAATAAACAATATGTCATCAACATACAAGATAATAATTAAAAGCTAATCATCAATATTTTTTATGTAAACACAATGATCTTCCTCACTCCTAACATAACTAATTTTTAATATGAAAGCATCAAACTTTTGGTACCACATTCTAGGTGACTGTTTCAATCCATATAAAGATCTCTTTAACCTGCAAACCAATTATTCTTTTCCTTTTACAACAAAACCTTTAGGTTGCTTCATATAAATCTCCTCATCAAGATTCCCATGCAAAAAAGCAGTTTTCACATCCATTTTCTCAATTTCAAAATCATAAGCAGCAACAATAGATAAAAAGAATCTAATAGAAGTTAATTTAGCAACAGGAGAGAAGATTTCATTAAAGTCAACTCCCTCTCTCTGGGAGTAGCCCTTGGCTACTAATCTAGCCTTGTACCTTTCAAGATTACCATTTGCACCAATCTTCTTTTTAAATATCTATTTACAACCAATTGCCTTTCTATCTTTGGGCAAACTCTCAAGATCCCATGTGTCACAAGTATCCAAGGATTCCATTTCCTCAATAATCTCATGCATAGCTTGTGACCAAAGCTTGTTCTCGTCTAAGGAAAAAGCTTCCCTGTAAGAACTGGGCTCATCATTAGTACTCATTAAACCAAAAATACAATGGAAATTAGGTGGGCTATACCTATCAACGGGATTCTGTTGTCTTGTGGATCTCCTCAAAGGAGTTTCTTCTTGCTCCTCAATATGCTCATCTTGAGCCTCTATTTCAGAAGAACTCTTTGAACTCTCTTCTTCCAATTCATCCACTTGTTCTTCAACATGTGCATCTTGTTGCTTCTCAATATTTATCTCAAAATGCATTGTTCAAGAAGTATCCTTCTCCTTTGGTTTTTCTTCTCTTGAATAAGCTTTAAATTCCCTGAAAATAACATCTCTAGATAAAGAAACTTTTCGTGTTAGTGGATTCCAAAGCTTGTAACCTTTTACATTTTCACAATAACCTATGAATATGCATTTTTGTGCTTTAGGATCCAATTTAGATCACTTTTCTTGAGGAATGTGAACAAAAGCCTCACAACCAAAGATCCTTAAATGTGCAACACTAGGTTTCTTACCTAACCACATCTCATAAGGAGTTTTATCTTCAGTAGATGAACTAGGGGATCTATTGATTAAATAACAAGAAATACATACTGCTTCAGCCCATAAGGATCGTTCAAGCTTAGCACTACTTAACATACTCCTAGCTCTTTCCATTAAGGTTCAGTTCATCCTTTCTACTACTCCATTTTGTTGAGGTGTGTATGGAGTAGTTTTCTATCTCACTATTCCTGCATGCTTACAATAATCACCAAATTCCTTAGAACAATACTCACCACCATTATCTGATTTCAACACTTTTATCTTATAATCTAATTGTTTCTCAACCAAATCCTTAAATTCCTTAAACATATTAAACACATCAGACTTTTTATGCATAAAATATATCCAAGTGTATCTTGAGACATCATCAATAAATGTGATATAGTATCTTTATTTTCCAATAGAGTCAATATCCACATGACCCATTACATCTAAGTGAATAATCTCTAGTAATCTTTTAGCTCTATTTGTACCATTGGGAAATTTAGATCTAGATTACTTTCCAAACACATAGTGCTCACAAAAGACATTTTTTCCAATATTATAATTATGAATACCGTCAACCAAATTTTTATTAAGAATGGTCCTAAGAACTTTTTCACCTATATGGCCCAATCTATGGTGCCATAGCATACATGTATTTTCAGCTTCAGTTACATTTGATAAAATATTTACATCGGAGGTATTCAGTTTAAACAAAGTCCCAATTCGAGATCCTTTAGCAACCACTTTATTCCCTTTAACCAATCTACAACCACCTTTGTCAAATGTCACATGCATTCCAAAATCATTAAACTTAGAGACAGAAAGTAGATTCCTTGCAAGTCCTGGAATATGTAAAACATCATTAAGGGTCTTAACATTACCATCATTGAAACACAATTTTACCTCTCCTTTGCCAACAACTTTTGTTGTAATGTCTCCAAAGAATACATCTCCTCCATCATATGCAGTATACTTAGAGAACCACTCCTTTCTAGGAGTCATATGATAGGAGCAACCTGAATCAAGAAGCCAAGAGTTATCAACAACAGTATTAGAAGAAATGACTAATGCATCATTACTGTCATCAGATTTTTCTATAGAAGCATCAGTACTCTTCTTCTTGCTCTTACAATCCTTTCTAATATGTCCAGGTTTTTCACAATTCCAGCACTTTACTTTACTCTTACTAAGGGTTTTTTACCATCCTTTAGACTTACCATTTCCTTTCTTGTCTGCTTTAGATTCCTTCTCTTTAGGCCTACCTCTTACAAACAAGGCATATTGGGAGCCATTTTTATATTTCCTCCTCATCTCCTCTGATAGGAGAGTAGGAATGATGTTTTCCATCTTTGGATCTGCACCATTATCACTAATTGCAACTATTATATTTTCCCAAGAATCTGGTACAGAGCAAAGCAATAAAATGCATTTATCCTCATCCTCAAGCTTTACATCTATAGATGCTAACTGACTGAGAATTAAATTGAAAGCATTTAAATGTTGTGCTACTGAATCACCATCTTTCATTTTCAATGAATATAACTTCCTTTTTAGATACAACTTATTTGTTAGACTCTTTGTTTGATAAATATCTCCTATTCTTTTCCATAATTTGTATGCAATGGTTTCAACTGAAACATTTAAAAGAATAGCATTAGCAAGACATGGTATAATTGTTCCTCTTGCCTTTTTATCTAACTTAGCCCAATCTTCATCTGACATAGTTGTAGGTGTCTTTGTCTCATTATTAACTGCTAACCATTGATCTCTTTCTTCAAGAAGATCTTCCATTTTTAATTTCCACATTTCATAGTTAGAACCATTGAACCTTTCAATATCTAACCTTGAATTCATTGTAACAAAAACTTAATTTCAAAATCAGCAAATTACTAAAATAATAAAACCTCCCACTAAGCCAATAAATCCTTCAAAATTTAAGAGAAAGACGTCCCAATACTCTACCCAACCTCAGCTTTGATACCAAATGTTGAAAAATGAGGTGTTTTCTTAGCTTAATACTCTATAAAACTTTAATATTGTTGATCTAAGTAAGCTTTTTCTTTGTTACATATATTCTTTGTGGGTGATTATCTTTATTAATCCATTTTACTATTGTAGAATGTAGACAAAATTTGATAGAAGAACTAGACAGGATATTAGAAAGATTACACAAGATATAACATGGAGAAACCCTTTCGAGAAAAAACTCCACCAAGAATTATTCTATTATTCAATCTTTGAAATACAATAGCTCAAATTCTTGCTTGATAATGCTTCTTTTGTCTTTACCAATCTTCTTCACACTTGAAAATAACAATTATGAAAACTCTCTTCAACTTGAATGAGATATAGAGTCAATATGCAACCTTGTAATCTCTAAAAGCTGATAATTACAATGCACAAGCTCAAGCCTTAGAAAAGGTACGCCATATTGCTTCAAGTTGAGTTATTCTATGAAGACTAAAGCTTACAACATGTGCTTCATGCATTTGGGCATCCCAAACTGAAGCTACAACTCATCCTTCACTTTGGTGATAATTCCAAAGCTCTTCCTCAAAGTTGGCGCCCATAAGTAATCCTACTTAACTAAGCCTTCAAAAATATCTTATCATGCAAGAGAGGTAAATCCAAGAAAGCATCTTGGGCACTCAATTTGGCTCCAAGTGATTTCTAATTAACTGAAACATTTACTCAACACGATTCATGCAAGAATGGTAATCCCCTGTTAACTAGAGGTAGTCCCTATTATCTATCATACAACTCAATGTTATTAGCCATGCATTCCAAGCTAACTGAAGTTAACTAACATACAACTGAAACTAACTGAAGACAACTAAACCATAACTGAACTAAACTAAACTAATTCTAAACTAAACTAAACTAAACTAAACTTCAAGCATGCAAACATCAAACCCTAACTCCTAGGATCTTTACATGCATTCAGAAGTGTTAACTATTACTCTATATAGTTAACTAAACACAAGGTGAGTGTCACCTTACCATGTGGGTGCCCCATGTGCCCCTATTATTTAGGAACTCACTATGGACGCCCTCACATGCTCCTTACATTTAGAATTAATTACAAATGTCAATAATCATGATTATTTCATCAAATATTAATCTCATCCTAATCTTAGTGTTGTTGAACACATTCCAAGAATCTAGGAGATACATAAAATAATTAATGTTTAGGGTTTGCAATTAAATGTCATCCTATTTCCAACACTACTTTTTCAACCAGCCATCAAAATTTTCCAAAATGGATGATCTAGGTCTTCTTGGAACGAAATTCTGTACAAAACCCATATCTCAGATTTTTCTTGAAAAATCCACTCATTTGAAGAAGAAAAATTAGCAAGCTAAATTTACGGTTTGTGCAAAACTTGTCCAAACATAGTCAATTTTACTATTAAAATTCAATTTTTTCAGCATGCAATACTCTCCCATGGGATTCAGAACCAATCCAGCATTATATCTTGCAGCCTTAGGTCGAATGATGTTGAGAAGTGTTTTTCAAACACCGCCATGGACAGAAAACTTCATTATCTCAGCTGAAGAGTGTGAAAAGGCGTGATATGAGAAAACGGACAAGTATCAGAAAAGAATTGTACAATACTATTCCATTGGAAAATCAAGAGAAGGGTCAGAAGCATAAAGTTGCAAAGTTGCCAAGTTATCAATTAATGAGTTATCTTTTGGGGTAGTGATGTTTTTGAAGAATAGAACTCATAAAGCAGCTGAAGAGGTCAAAGATTTTCTAAGTTTGATTCTTGAAGGCGAAGAGATCCTGGAAAAGCGGAATTTTGCTATAGATAGTATCAATGCACCTGATAAAGAGGCAGTTTCCAACTTTTTAGTAGATGTGGTTGAGATTTAAAGCAAGAATAAACTTGAAGCTTTCTCTAGGCTTTCTTTCCATTCTTATCTCATGCTTTCTTTCTATTCCTATTTCAATCTTATCCATTCTTTGAAAGAGGAAAGAAAATAAGTTGTAATAGTTGGAACTTTCCTTGTTTTATGCTTTCATAGGTTGTTAGATGCTTATCTTGTTTTAGTTTTAGAAATAAAGCTTGCATGTTGCAAAGTCTTGTTGTAAAAGCAAGGAGATTTTAGGGTTCCCTACTCCTTTGCTTGTGTATAAATAAGGGTAGCCTTGCCCATTTTTCTTTAATTGTGTTTGTGATAACAAAATGTTGAGCCTACTAGTCCCTTCTAATTGTTATTCAATATTGTTCACTTAGTGTAAGAGCAAGCTTGTATGCCTCTTTAGCTGCAAGTTATTGTTCAGTTCTTGTGTCTTATGTCAATGTATTCTGGTTGATCACTAAACTATAAGCCTATTTTGCTACAATCATAATATCCCAGAAGTGTAATCTTTGTTCTTGAAATTTGAGAAAATAAAGTCTTGTGCCTACTTTGCCCTGATATAATGTCTCATATTTTTGTTTTATGTGTTATGCTTATATGATCTCTATTTCAGCTTGCATTGAAAGTAAGTAGATATGTGTTAGGAGAAAGTTTATTTAAGTATTTATGTCAAAGAATCCTTCCTTGTCCATTTCTAATTTAAGTATTTATGTCAAAGAATCCTTCCTTGTCCATTTCTAATTTAAGTATTTATGTCAAAGAATCCTTCCTTGTCCATTTCTAACTCTCTTGCTCTGTGTTTACTTGAGAAGTTAGAAATGTCATTAGAGTAGGCTTAGTCGTAGTTGAACTTCTAAAAGAGAAAATCTCAACTACAACACTTGAGTTTTATAACCTTGTGCTCTTAGCTGAACAAAATATTGGTAAATTATTTTAGTTTACTTTCCTTTAAGCAACATCAGCAAAGAGGGAGCTTCCCCTCCTAATTTGAAGAGCGGTTTATCTGTGCATAGTTGTTCGTTTCTAATCCACATTCCAAAGGTGCAAATTGAAACACCAACAATTATGTAATCATATAGACATGGTGTTCTTTTTGTTGTGACTCTTGTTATATAGCTACTTAAATACATAGATGTTATTAAAATGTTTCATCCATCTTAATGTATATTATGTTTCTATTCAAAAAAAATCATCTAATCATTAACTAAATCTTAGTTTAACTCAATTTAAATATATAATTAAAGAAAGACTACTCATCCCTTTTAAAAGAAAAAATTATATAAAACACATAGTTATAAGAAAGAAAAAATACACATCTAATCGTACATTAGTGACTATGTAAGTAAATAGACATAAAATTGGATTTCTTATTAAAATATAATATAATTAAAAACTACATTTATTTTCTTTCTTAAATACATATAAGATTTTATTTTCAACATTTTTAAAACTAAGCATAACTTTGATATCAATAAATAAAAGCTACAAAAATATAAAAAATTTAATCTATTTTTATATTAAAATATTAAATATTTTATTTTAAAAAACTTATTATCAAAATATCTTTTGTCAATTCAATTAAAATTTATTGCAAATATTTTCATCATTATTGTGTTTTTATTCATTAATTTAAAATAACGAATTTTACATGCATATATTTCTTTAAAAACACTACATTGATATACTTTAATATTGTAATCTTACTAAATGTTAATAGTAAAGTTGTGTTAAAAGAAACTTTTATATAATGGTTGTATTTCTAGTAAATTTAGCTCTCCCAAATATGGAGCATATTTACAAAAATGATTCATATTGGAACATGAAATTAAATTGTAAATCATAATAATTTGATGTGATGTATGTGATGGGAGAGTTAATGTTTTATAATTGTAATCACTTCAATAAAAGTGAGAAAACAATATTTATAAGATATAGTCATTTTATAGTTTTATTTACATATAAATATTTTTAAATATTTACATATATAAAAATATTTTTAAATAATTTATAATTGTAATATCATTTCTTTACATTCAAGTAAATAATATTTAAACTGTTAGTTAACACTTACAATGTAAGGGTATATATCTCAAAATCTTCAATTTTACAAGTTATTAATTCTTTCATAAATTTTTGATCCTATATGATTTCCATAAATCGAATGCATATTATAGTTTTGATAAACAAATATAATCAGACCTTTGCGACCATTTTGGAAATATTTACAACTCAACATTTCAAGTCCTACATCACAACTCGTCTAGGGGGGAGATTTTTCTTATGTTTCATCCATCTTTAATAAGAAGTTATTAAGTTATTGATAGACACATCCACATAAATATAAAACATTATCTTGTAGCCCTTGATTATTCATAGGGGCATTTGGTTTTTCAATTTTATCATAGATTTAGTTGAGAAATTTTTATTGTGCATTTTATATATATATAAATATTTTTTAATAAAAATAATACTTTGTATAAAAATGACATTTTGAGTGAAAAGCAATATCATTTTAGCTCCAAAATATTCATTATTCTTAGAAAGGCACATAATGACACTACATTGGTTTTCGTGATCTAAAAGGGGCTTGAACAATCAAAGAAAGTTCAACAATGCTAGAAAAATTCCTAGGGGGTCATACAATGAATAAATAAACCTAGACATGCCTAGGAATATGGTCAAGACCTAGGGACATGAGGAAGGTTGCTAATGTGATAATCAAGATGTTGTGACAAAGTACTTTATATGTTGGGGACTCCTCATAGGATACCAATATTTCCATTCCCATCCTCTGTAATATAGGTAATTTTTGTGTTTAATGGCAATCCATTAGGAATGGTTTTGACGAGAGAAATATACATTGGAGTTTCAATAATCTTGTGGAACATTTTCCTAGACTAAGGCCACCTCATATTGTAGAATATTGGATTGTCTTTGTGTTGGAATGCTCTCCCTGATATTGTTTGATGTGCTTCCAACTCCTATTTGAACAAGTTTGTGAATCTCATCATCACAACTAGAAGGTACTTCCCAAATATAAACCAAAATATTTTCATCAGTACTATATTAGTGAGGAAGTCAATCGTTTTTTTGTCTCTTATATCAAACTTATTCAACACCACATTCTAGAAGATTTCTCTTCAATATCCCTTGTCACAAGACTCTAGAAAACAAGCTTAATTTACATGATATTCCTCTCTATGACCTTTATCTCTATACTCAAATGCCTTTTGCAACTATTGATTTGGTTTTCTTTCCTTGCCACTAGTCTAACAAATTTATCACATCAACATAAGACAAAGACATATGTTCTAAATGGTAGACAATAGTTGTCGCTATAGCTAAAAGACAAAATTCATGAATGTTTGTTTATGGTCTTCTTCCTCCAACAACCATTCCTTGTATCTCTAGTGCTCAGCATCATGTCTATGTTTCTCATGTCATTTCACAAATCTATATACCTTAGAAATTGACGAAAGACAAGTACTCTCTCTCATAGCAAACACACAACTCACAACAACAAGATAGCAACAAAAACATAATTTAACTCACAATATTTTGCCCAAAATTAAATATCATCCAAAAAAATATTGCAACCAAACTTTTATCAATTTATTCAATTCCTTTGACAAATAACGTTTGTAAACAATTTACAATTCAATTCACCAATTTTCCTAGGCATACCGTTTCCATCTAGATTCAAATGATTTTAAAATCACAAGATAATTCAATCAATTTCTATTAAATTCTTTGTTTCACAAGTATGTATAATCTACAACTTTAATTTTTCTTGCAAATTCTACTCTCCTACCCGTAACTTTTCTTCTCATTCCTTACCTCTCTCTTAGCTCACAACATAATCTATATTTTTAGATCCTCTTTCAAATGTGGCACAGTCTGGATTAATCTTTTCCATTCATTTTTAATATAAAATTATTTCCATGTTCATACACCACACGATTTTTACCCTCTTTCCTCCTTACTCAGCATTCCTACAAAATGGCACGACTTCCTTTTACCTCTCTCCTCTACAATTCATTTTCATTAGCATTTTTTACTCACCACTATTACCCACGACATGTATGAATTTACACAGCTTATTTGATAATATGTATTTGTAGTTTCTTTGAAACTCTACCTTTTCTTTGTTATCTGCACTTTTTTTACTTCAAATTGCATTTCCACGCCATCCTCTGTTACTTTCACCTCTTCTCCTCTCCTTGTGTGGTTGATTTCCTAATTTGCAACGGTCTCCTCCCCTTCCATTTCAGCACTAAACATTTAAAATTTTATTATTATTATTATTATTAAAGTTGTCCTCAATATCCAACGGTCTCCCTTATGTCCCTCTCTTTGATGTTGACTGGAAGGGCATCAAACTAACATATTTCAATCAAAATTATACCTTACGAGCAAGAATACATCAATTGTGCCACTGGGATGGGTGCCAAGGCTGAAAACCAACTTCGGTTATAACTTTTTTTCAAAAGCTCGAAACTTCACAAAAATGGACAAGGATGAGTGCCTAAACATTCCTAAGACCTCCTCCAAAGTGTTTGGTCTCAAGTGCTACAAAACTTCATATGTCAATTTTCCTGTAAATCACCAGTAGTGAACAAAGAATTTTAAATTATCCCAAACCGTTGAGAATTTGGCTACGATACTTTCACCAAAGTGAGCCAAATGCATCCTTTAATGTCTCTATAATAGGAATTATGAACAACCCTCATGAATTTCGGGTAACAATTATTTTTGTGTGATGTTGATCATGTGTTTGTATGGGTGTTTATGCATCAGACACGACGGGTAGGAAGTTTGTGAGAATAGGCTCACAAAGATGGAGTTGAGTAGTTGAACTACTCTTCTAGGTTGCAACCAACTTGCAATGAACTCCATCATTGGGATAAGTAGACAAAGTTATTTCTTCTTCCTCTTCCAACATCTACCTAGAACATTCACCATCTTCCTCCAACAAATTTGCACTCCATTCTTCTCTATCATGGACTTACATCCACCATGTGTCATCCTCCTCTTGCAAAGACTCTTTCCTCTTTGCTCCTTATTCGTGGGATCCATCCCACCACTAACCGACCACCTTCACCAAGATCTTATTACAACATCCTCTACAATTTCTATACACAAACATGCAACATCTACACACAGCTCTACAATTGCATCTTTTGATTTCATTTTTGCAAAAAAATTAAAATATACATTTACCTCTTTCTCTTTCGATATCCCAACATTTTTTTCTTCATCCTTCATTGCAACATTCATCTTTTACATCCATTCTTCTTCTATTGCCAACATCTTCAACAACAAATCATCTTTGTCTTCACCATTCACTGCAAAATCCTCACTCCATCGCTACAAATTTAATTTCCATAGCTGCATCTCCATTCTTTTTATTTTCAACAACCTCTTCTACATTCTTCTCTTACTTCTTACATCTTTCACTTCCTCAATCACTACTTCACACAATTCTTCATCTTCCTCATCCTTTTCCTTAACACCTTCCTCATGGCATGCCTTCCCTACAACCTCTTCACTCTTGATATCCTTTCCACACTGTCATGTTTCCAATTTCTCCATTCTTGCATTTATATCTACAATCATGAAGGATATCTTCCTCTTTTGATACTTGCTTCAGCCTTCCCATATCATGGGTTTCTTCCTCATGAGTATACCCATTTTATTCATTGTTGCAATTTGTCACTACCACATCACACATTCTACAAAAATATTTTCTTCACGGTTTCTATCTCTCAATCACTCAAGACTTTGCACACCTACAATGATTCTTTCGAGCTCTTCATAATCGCGCTTCCTCTACCTGCAGGTCTTAGCATAGACTAACTCATGTTTGACGCTCTACCTATACACTCAAAACCTCTAGCTCTGATACCATTTGACAAAAGACAAGTACTCTCTCACACAACAAACACACAACTTGTAACAACAAGATTGCAACAAAAACACAATTTAACTCACAATATTTTTCCCAAAATTAAATATCATCCAAGCAAATATTGCAACCAAACCTTCATCACTTTATTCAATTTCTTTGACAAATCACATTTGCAAACAATTTACAATTCAATTCACAAATTTTTTGAGGCATACTATTTCCATCTAGATTCAAATTATTTTAAAATGACAAGGCAATTCAATCTATTTCTATTAAATTCTTTGTTTCACAAGTTACTGGTATGTATAATTTGCAACTTTAATTTATCTCACAAATTCTACTCTCCTACCTGCAACTTTTCTTCTCTTACCTCTCTCTTAGCACACAACATAATTTGTATTTTTAGAGCCTCTTCCAAACGTTACACGGTCTGGATTAATCTTTTTCCATTCATTTTTAACATAAAATTATTTTCCTATTCATACCCCACATGATTTTTCCCCTCTTTCCTCCTTAATCAACATTCCTACAAAATGGCACGGCTTCCTTTTACCTCTCTGCTCTACAATTCATTTTCATTAGAATTTTTTCCTCTACACTATTACCCACAGCTTGTATGAATTTCCACATTTGAATTTGATGATATTTATTTGTAGTTTCTTCAAAACTCTACCTTTTCTCTGTTATTTGTACCTTTTTACTTCAAACTACATTTCCCACTCCCTCCTATGTTACTTTCACCTCTTCTCCTCTCCTTGCATGGCATGTCCATGATTTCCTTATCTGCATTTTTTTTAATATTCTCTATACTCTGCCTTCCTTCCATGTTGGCGCTGCCTTTTCCTCTTCCTTATACTGCATTTTTATTTTTTTCTCTTCTCCTCCCAGTTGTGTGGGATCCTTAGTTGCACAACCTCCTCTTTTTCCTTAATTGCTTTTTATTTTAGTTTTAAAACTTCCCTCTCTACCTTATGGTCAATCCCTACCCTTCCATTTCAGCGCTAAACATTTAAAATCTATTATTATTATTATTAAGAAGTTGTCCTCAATATCTAACGGCCTCCCTTATGTCCCTCTCTTTGATGCTAACTGGAAAGGCATCAGACTAATAAATTTCAATCAAAATTATACCTTACGGAGCTGGAAAACGTCAATTGTGCCACGGGGACAGGTGCCAAGGTTGAAAACCTACATAATTTTTTTCCAGAAGCTTGAAACTTCAAAAAAATGGATAAGGATGAGCATCTGACCTCCTCCAAACCATTTTGTCTCAAGTGTTATAGAATTCTAAAAATTAATTATCTTGTAAATCACCAGCATTGAACAGAGAATTTTAAGTTCTCTCAAACCATTGAGAATTTGGCTATGGAACCTTCACCAATGTGAGCCAAATACATCCTTTAATGTCTCTATAAAAGGAATTATGAACAGCCCTCATGAGTTTCAGGTAACAATTGTTTTTTGTGATATTGATTGCGCGTTCGCCTGGTGATGCAGGGGCATCGTATCAATTTTGTTTGCAATTTTGATTTCAATTTTGGTTGAGTTTGTGTTGGTTGTTTCTTGTCTTGATTCTTGGTGACAGGTGGCCATTCTTTATTGACAACACGATGTTGTATCATCCTTTTTCGTTTATCTGGCATATTGGAGAAGCTACAACTATTTGGGAGAAGGAAAGGTACTGATTCACTTAAGTTGGAGAGAGTCTTTGTGCCAAAAAGTAGACATTGACAGTTTGTGGAAGAGGACCGATCTGTGCACATCAAAGAAAGGAAAAACAAACAAAAATAGAACACCACCTTGGCAGACTTCTTCTTCCCATTAATTGGGACGGTTAATTTGCAAGAAACTTAAACCAAGAGAGGGTTTTTTCTGTCAGGTCGATGGTTTATGAGAAAATAATGTGAGTGTAGCCAGAAGGAGGAGAAACATGGGTGGCGGATTGGCTGAGCGAACCATATCTTTTTTGTTTAAAGACTCTGCTTGGGGATAGAGTGATCCAAGTTGGGGAAAGAAGGTCGAT
Source organism: Sequoia sempervirens (assembly GCA_007258455.2). Lineage (NCBI taxonomy): Eukaryota > Viridiplantae > Streptophyta > Pinopsida > Cupressales > Cupressaceae > Sequoia > Sequoia sempervirens. The sequence goes on from VDFB02111862.1 coordinate 17,499, forward strand.
ATGTTCTTGTAAATAGACAAGAAAAGTGTGAAGGGGCGGGTCAAAGGATTAACTGGCAAGGAGGGCGCTTGTTTGAGGAATGGGAATCAAGCGATGGGCTAAGGATAAGCCATCTTAGCACTTAGTTTTTGTTTTTTTTATTCAGACAATTAGAAACTTGTTTTCCTTTCCATGGTGCTTGAAGATCTAAATCTATTGTTTGAATGAGAAATAAAATGGGAAGGTCCTTAATGTGTTTGTCTGCAAACAATAGATTAATATAATAATGCTTGTTTTTGCTTTCTTAGAATAAGGAATGAAGTGATATTCATTGTTGTCGCCATTTTCAATGTTTCTTGAATGGAATGGCATCCTATAGCATGTGTTTCATGTTCATCTTTGTTTGCAATTTCTGAAGGTGAATCGATTGAAATGACTCAATTTTTCTGAGTGTTATTCTCCTCTGGTAAGTGGTGTGTTATTGTTGGTTCGATGTTGATTTGTCGTTACAATCAAAGTGACATCATTTTGGTATCAGATCCATAAGCGACTGGGCAGGGTTAAGTTGGGAAAAATGCCACCAAGAAGTATGCCAAGAGGCGATGTACGAGAAGGTGCTCAAGGTGGTGGTCGAAGAGGCCATGAGGAAAGAATTTTGGAGATGTTGCAAAACTTGTTGGCAAGGTTGGATGCCATGGAACAGGCACAATTAAGGGGAATCATTGCAAATGATGTGAGCGAAGTTGCGGAAGAAGAACAACCACCAATTGAGGATGAAGATCAAGAAGAACCAAAAGGCATGGAAGAAAGGTTGATAAAAGCAGTGATGAATGTAGGAGCTAAACCAAAAATAGAGGTCCCCACGTATTCTGGAAGCTTGAATGGGGAAGAGCTCATTGACTGGATCAATGATTTGGATAAGTACTTCGAGTACAAAGGACTTTCAGAAGAAAGAAAAGTGAAGTTTTCTTGTACAAGGCTTAAAGTCCACACTGTGATGTGGTGGGACTATGTACAGTCTAAGAGACGAAAGCAAAACAAGGAAAAGATAACCTCATGGGACAGGATGGTTGCTAAATTGAAGACAAAGTTCCTTTCGCCAGACTATCAAACTAGTCTTTTCAGAAGATTGCAGAATCTGAAGCAAAAGGATATGTCAGTAAAAGAATACATAGAAGAGTTTTATAAGTTGGTGATTCAATTAGGCCACAATGAAGAGGATTTGGAAAAAGTGGCAAGATATCTAAATGGATTGAAATATAGTTTATAGGATGAATTGACTTTAGTGTCACTAAGAACTTTGGAGGAAGCCTACCAGTTTTACATTAAGGTAGAGGAGAAGTTGACAAGGAAGCAGAATCAGCAAGGCCGAGGTAGAGGACGAGGCTATGGAGAAAGAGGACAGCAACACCATCAAGATGGAGAGGCAAGTAGTTCAAGAGGGCAAGTTAAGTCGAAAAAAGGAGGTATCAAGATAGAGGAGAAATGTCAGTTGGGAGTGTTGGGTATCAAGAAAGTGGAAAAGGTTTTGTGGGTAAATGTTTTAAGTGCAATCAATATGCCGGTCATAAGAGTTGGGAGTGTCCAGAATCTTCCCAAGGAGTTTACACAAGGCCTGAAAGAAGGAATCATATGGTACAAGCAAATCAAGAGAGCGCGAGATCATTTCTTCGAGGAAGGAGGAACCTGAGTCAAGAGAATCTTTGTTGTTCAAAAGAGTGTTGTTGAAACTACCGAAGGAGAGTCAGGAACCTGTACAAAGGCAATCTTTATTCAAAATGAAGTGCAAAGCTAAAGGTTAAGTGTTGCAAACTAATCATAGACAGTAGTAGTACTGATAATATTGTTGTCGTGGAAATGGTGGAAAAGTTAGGACTTAAGAGAACTATACATCCTACACCATATAAGGTTTCTTGGTTGCAAAAAGGTCATCAGTTGTTGGTGGATGAGCAAGCTTTGGTTGAATTTCAAATAGGAAGTTATAAGGATAGTGTTGTGTGTGATATCATGCCTATGGATGTGTGTCACGTGCTACTTAGTAGACCTTGGCAGTTTGACCGAAATGGCATACATGATGGGTGAAATACCACCTACACTTTTGAGAAGGATAGTCTCAAACATACCTTGTTGCCTTTACAATAATCAAAAGAGGACAACCATAGTAGAAGTAGTAAGGTGATGTTGATAAGAAGAAAGGAGTTTATGAATGGATGGGAGTCAAAGGAAGTTGCAGCAGTAGCCAAGGAGGTGAACCTTCATTTTCCTCAATGTTGCATGGGTGGAAACAATGTTGATTTACAGGTAGGACAACCAACAACATGTGTTGACACAAATGATTGTGAAGTTGGGACAACTATTAGTATTATGACGGGTGCAGAGATATAAGAGAATTCGAAACAACAATGCCACGATGAATGTGTGGGCACGAATCTACAGGGATAAAGTGTAGTGATAGCAAAAGAGAATGTGGAAGATGACCTGACTCTTCAAATTGAGGTCGTTGAGCAAGAATGGCTTGCATTGACAGGAGGTGAGACAAATGGTACATCCGCTAATGGTGAGGTAAGTTCTCAGTTTTTAAACCCCTTGGATACAATTGAGAACGATTTTTATGGATATGCCATGATTACAATGAAGAGGTATGTGAAAAACGAACATAGTGTAATAGAGGAGACAAGAAACACTTTAAACACCATTTATACTAAGTTTGGCACTGATTCTTATTGGAGGGAACTACAAAAAGAATGGGAAAGAGGTAGCAATGAGAGACTATCTAGAGAATGGGTGAAATATGTTGAAGATGATAAGGTGGGGTGTGGAAATAGGATGAAAAGTTTGGTGCAGTAGAGGAGACAAGAAATATTTTAAACACCATTTATACTAAGGTTGGCACTGATTCTTGTTGGAGGGAACTGCAAAAAGAATGGGAAAGAGGTAGCAATGAGAGACTATCTAGAGAATGGGTGAAATATGTTGAAGGTGATAAGATGGAGTGTGGAAACAGGATGAAAAGTTTGATGGATGGTGGACCTAGATCCACGAATGACTATTCAGTTACGACTATCATCTCACAGTGTAATGGAGGGTCTATGTTGGTCATATCTAGGAAGAAAAGGAAGAAGGGTAGTCCTACTACCCATCTCCTTTTGTGAGCTATGCTCACAAACAACTCCCCCGGGGAGCCTGATGCAGGGGCATCGTATCAATTTTCTTTGCAATTTTGATTTCAATTTTGGTTGAGTTTTTGTTGGTTGTTTCTTGTCTTGATTCTTGTTGATAGGTGGCCATTCTTTACTGGCAACACGATGTTGAATCATCCTTTTCCATTGATCTGGCATATTAGATAAGTTATGTAACGTACTGACCCTTTCATAAAGTAAAAATTTCTTATTTTACACCAAACGAGTAAATATAACAAGTAATAAAGCCATTGCCATAAAAAAAAATCTTTTATTGATAATATCCAACAAGATTCAAAACATTCTACATCATGAATTCCTTTTCATTTCAAATATACTTCAATGTAAGAAAGCATGCAAATGCATACATAGCTCTTGGAACTTTTTGAACAAATAGTAGTAAGATGGTCCAGGATCCTTCCTTTCAAATCTTGGTTCTTTTGTCGCCTACTATGGAGGAGAAGCAACACTTAGGTGTTTTTCCGCCAACCACAGACTCTTAATGCGGTCCCCCACACATCTATCATTCGATAGATGGCCCTTCCCTTTGACAAAGAGATTGGTAGAGTAACTGATAACAACAACCAACTGAGCATAGTGTTGTGTCCTACATAACTAGAACTTGTAATCTCACAATCTCGAACTAGCATGTAATACGGGATCACGGTGAACCGACAGTGTAGTCTCAAGTATCACACAACTAAGTGGAGTCTCATACATTGCACTACTTTGGCCAAAGTGTTCTCATTTAGTACTTTGAATGAAGTCATCTATCACATACACTACTCAAGACCGATTTGACTTAAGACTATCTTACACTATGCATAGGTAATGTCCTTCGATGGATAATATGTCATCCCAGACTAACCTACAACACACTAATCTACTTGTAATGAATCTACTTAGCAAGTAAGTACACAAGCTCCCTCCCTTACTGGATTACTATCCTAGGAGTAACACAAGCTTTCCGAGTTAAACTAATAACTTAGTTGGGTGTACCTCAAGTGACTCTTGCATTCAATCAAGCCTAGTAAATAATAGCTAATATAAGCATCATTCTCCTATTATGGAGATCTTATATTAACAGTATAAAAGCAGCTAAAAGACTTCAATTCTTTTTTTTCAAAATACAATCATAATTACTTCTATTGCACAAACAATAAAGACATTTCATGCAACATAGAAAAATACAATAAACCCTTGTAAATGATAAGAAGGAAACCTTGTGCCTATTATCACTTTTCCCAAATAATGATGACAATGCAGCCTTCTCCTATAGCCCAATTTAGCTTAATTTAGCTTCCCAACACAACTCCCTCTCCTCTCTTGTTGACAGTAGGCTTCCCTCAAATATAAAAAAATTATTCCTCACAAAACTCACTCTTCTCTCACTCATAAATCAGATGATAATGACTGGTAAACTTAGTTATGATAAGCAAATAAAGATGTATTCTCTTGGTATGATACACCTCTCTCAATGGAAATAATGGTCACACAGAAATGTGAATGATGGTTGCAAATAATGATCACTTCAAAATGGTAAGAATGAATAATGAGAATGAATATAAGATAATGTGTTGCAAGTGAGTTGGTGCGACTATTTATAGAGCAGCCAACCTCCATAAATCCTATAGTTTTGGCATGTAAATTGACACCACTTCCTTGCAGCATGATTCAGCTTGAAGGTGGTGATAGATTAAGCTTATACACAGCAAAAAGGCATAATAAATTAACTTTCCTATTGACAGCACTCACAAGACCAATTCAATTTGCACATGGAGAATTTGTATTTTTCTCCCAACTCGCCATCTCCAGGAAAGTGAAACAGAGGTGGCACCAAACTGGTAAAATGGTGCGATTCTCAAGTGTAAGGAATTTGTCAATGATAAATTATCAACACAACCTTAATCGACTTGTTGAGTCGACTGCAGCAAATAAATACCTTGGACTTAGTCCATGCTTTCATAATTTCACACATCGACCAAGTCAAAGCCAGCAAAATTAAGACGTATTACTGTGTTTCACTCACACGTATTTCATAGCTAGGAATACGTAATTATTTCACAGAGCCGTGTATGATCCAAAGTCGACTTTCATAATAATAATTAATATCGATATATTTTAGCCAAGGATTAAATACGTCAAAAGAAGTCTTCATTAAATTGACTCCTTTACTAAATCAAAAATAAGTCAATTTCCAATGTATAAACAATATGTAATATATTATTATTATTATTATTATTATTATTATTATTATTATTATTTTAAATACCATTGTATAAATATACATATATATAACTAAATATATATATATATAATATTTTAATATATATTTACTTATAAGTATATATATATATATATATATTAAATAAATATATATATCGTAAGCCAATCAACATACATATATATATAAGCGTAAAGGCAAAATAAATATAATAACCACATTATACAAGATGTATGCATATATATATATATGTATAAATGTATATACCTCTATGTACATGTATATGTAGGTATACCATATCGATGCATCTGTATGAGCATGTCCATTTGCTAACATTCGCTTGCATTGTATCGATATGCATATACATATATATATATATATATATATATATATATATATATATATATATATATATATATATATATATATATGTCCACATCCGATTCACTTACATCCATTTATGTTACCATCATATTGATAGGTATGTGTGGTATATCTATACATATGCATATACGTGTCGTTAGATAACATTGACATGCATGTGCATACACATAAACATACTTCCACCTACATCTCACTTATTCATATGTTCGTAATAACACAAGAAAGATCTCAAAACCCCCAAACAGATAAACATCACCAACAAAAGCATGCAAAAGTAAACAAGACTCCTAATGTATTCAAACAAGCTAAGGATGACTTACCTATAACCCACAAACTGACTCAGTTTAATCAATCTAAGGTGGTGTGTGTATGCTCAGATAGTTTACTTTTACTAGTTACCCGACCAAGATCTTCTCCTGAGTGTACTTCCCCTCCACCTAGAGGAATGGAACACATACCTACATCCACTAACACATGCTCACGACAATCAAATGTTCACAACATATGCAGTATACATAAACATCACCAAAGTTAAAATAACTACAATACAATAACCTTTCATTCATATAAATGCAATATTTCACCAAGGATAACATCAACCGAAGTAACATCAAATGAGACAATCATCAAATGTGAAAACATTCATATTGATAACAAGGTATAAGCATATTTTATTCATCTCTAGAATTCTCATTACATCCATTTTTACCCTATGCAATAATAGTAAATAGTAACTATACAATCAAGGTGTAACAAGTTACAACCGTTTTGGAGAAGGAGAGATACTAACTCGCTTAAGTTGGAGAGAGTCTTTCTGACAAAAAGAAGTAGAGATTAACGGTTTGTGGAAGAGGACTGATCTGTGCACATCAAAGAAAGGAAAAATAAACAAAAAGAGAACACCACCTTGGTAGACTTCTTTTTCCCGTTAATTGGGACAGTTAATTTGCAAGAAACCTGAACCAAGAGAGGGTCTTTTATGTCAACTGGATGGCTTATGAGAAAATAATGTGAGTGCATCCAAAAGGAGGAAATCGTGGGTGGAGGATTGGTTGAGCAAACCATATCTTTTTGTTTAAAGACTCTGCTTGGGGATAGAGCGATCAAGGTTGGGGGAAGAAGGTTGATATGTTCTTGTAAATAAACAGTAAAAAGACTTGAAGAGTGAGAAGGGGCGGTGTCAAAGGATTAACTGGCACGGAGGGCACTAGTTTGAGGAATGGGAATCAATCGATGGGTTGAGGATCAGCCATCTTAGCACTTAGTTTTTGTTTGTTTTGATTCAAACAATTAGTAACATTTTCTCCTTCCCATAGTGCTTGAAGATCTAAATCTATTGTTTCAATAAGAAATAAAATGGGAAGGTCCTTAATGTGTTTGTCTGCAATCGATAGATTAATATAATCATGCTTGTTTTTGCTTTCTTAGAATAAGGAATGAAGTGATATTCGTTGTTGTCGTCATTGTCAATGCTCCTTGAATGGAATGGTGTCCTGTAGCAGATGTTTCCTGTTCATCTTTATTTGTAGTTTCTGAAGGTGAATTGATTGGAATGACTCAATTTGTCTAAGTGTTATTCTCCTCTGGTAAGTGGTGTGTTACTATTAGTTTGATGTTGATTTGCCATTACAATCAAAGTGCCATCACCCGATTGCTCTTGTATCATAAATAAAGGTAATGAGATCATCAAAGTCATCAATGGGTTTACATTTTAGATCTAAGCCAAATTCTTATCCGCTTCCTTTGCAGTAGCTTGGTTGTCTTCCCTTTTTTTGTCATATGAAATCGTTGATTGCAAGCTGAAAATTTTAGTTCATCCTCCTTATTCATTTCATTCATTTGTTGAATCCATTAATAACTTCTCTACATTTTCCAATTTTCAATTCACATAAATTATGACTCCATGATATGTTATGAATGCAAATGTGGATGAGAACATGAAATGACAAGGAAATGGCTCTTCCTAATGCAATGGAAATTAATTTTAGTGAATGCACATCATAATATACAAAGAATTAACACAATCACAAGCAATATCTCCAATGATTACAGTTTACATATCTCATGCCCACGTTTATAAAACATGATCTTTTTTAGTTATATATAAATTTCAACCTTGAGTGGTTAACATCTTAGACCTCTTGATATTAGGGTCATAGGTCTTTGAGGTGTTATGTATTTGTTTGAATACATTCGTACAACTTATTACATATGAACATTGTAAGATTTAATTAATTTCAAGCACATTTCAAAGTATTAGATAATAAATTTTAAAAAAAAATCTTTGCAAGGTATACCTCTAGAGGGTTGGCGTAGGTTCTCAATTATCTTTATATTAAAAGTACCAATTGACTTTCTTAGTAGGGTAATTGTTATAGTTTAAGCCTACCCAAAGTAATGATTTAATTCTCTTTTTGCATTTAACTGGGAGAGAGTTATATTTCTCCTAAAAAATAATTAAATCTCATGTATTAAGAAAATTGATTTCTTAATGCAAATTATATTTTCCAAGGTTTATACATTTATGTAAACAATCATGATTAATTAAGATAATGAATAATGGCATTTATTTGTATACTTTTGATTGTAGTTGTTTCCTATTATATGGTACACCCATAAAAGAGAATTTAGTGTAGGAGTGTGGGTGGTTCCCATGTAATACTGACATATACTTCCTAAAGCATGATGTATGACATTAATGATAGATATGTGTATGTCAAGCAACGTAGAACTAATATACATTTTACTCCTATGATCTCTTACTCATAATAGTTTTTTTTACTTGCTTAATTTCTATTGTGTATTTCCAATTGTTTTATTTATTCTAGTCTTTGATACTTTCTCCCCCTTTATTTATATAATAATAATATTCAATGAAAAATTTTATTTTATATAATTTAATTAATTAACTAATTTTTTTTTTCCCTTGTATTATATTTTGCCATAAGAGGGGATGGGGGAATGCATAGAATACACACAACTACATACACAACCGGCTACATAAATTATATGCATCCCAAATCTATTAAATTTTATTTATTTCACACTATCTTACTAATTACTTCTCATAATATTAAATCCATAAACAAAACCATTTTAGATCAATTATAATCATGTAATTATATTCCCAAAAAAATCAAACTAGCTATGCTTACCTATTCTTAATTTATTTTCGTGATTATCTATTCAAGCATACACTACAGTCTTCCCCCGCCTTTTTTTTTCCACCTTTCTTATGATAGGGTCGCCGCCCCATCTCATAAAATGAAAATAATTTGATGGAAATAGCTTGACTTTGATAATGACAAGTGCAATAGTTGGAAAAACCATCCACACAACAAACATATCAACCATAACTCAAATGAGAATATATTGGAAACTGGAATGTTTTCAGTAGATTCATAGGCAATGCACAATACCTCTAATGATCACAGGCTTCATAATTCCATGGAAATAGCTTGACTTCAATAATGACAGTTTCAACAGCATGGGAAAACTATTCATACATAATCAACATGGTCAACCATAACACAGAAATGAGAAAATATTGGAAACATAGATTCACAGGCAATACACAGTATCTCCAATGACCGCAGGCTTCATAATTCCATAGATGTAGGTTGACTTTGATAATGACAGGTGCAATAGTTGGGTAAAACCATTCATATGTAACCAACATGATCAACCATAATTCAGAAATGAGAAAAGTACCTATGTACATTTCTTGGACTTGATCAGTCATGTTTATCTTATTCACCACGTCTAATAGACAAGTACAATAAAATTGCGAAGAGTCTACCTTCAAAGATTTCTCATGAAGGTCGTTTACAAATGTGGAGGGATCAAATAAATTCTGGTAAAAAATTACAATAGGAACATTATACCCATTGATCAGGTGTAAACTATGAAATGATATTGATATCTATATCTTTAGTATTTGCGTCATCCTTACAAGCTGGATTTGAGTTTTCCATGTAACCTCGTGCAGCTGGATTTGAGTTTTCCATGTAACCTCGTGCTAAATTTAGCATCAGATCGATTTCCTTTTTACACTGAAAATCAGAGTTGTGTGAGGAAAATTGTAATTGAAATTTCCAAATAGAGCAAAACTTAAATACAGAAATAACACACCTCATTGACAGCACCAGCCTTAATCTTAGACTGCATCACACACCACTTCTTGAAGTGTGCACCTGCAAAGGGCATTACCTCTTTTACTGCTGGCTTTAGAAGTATCTTCTAATAAAGTCAAGGCTCACTAACATAGAAGAGAAATCCTGCACATTTGATTGGATAAATAATACATACCGACTGCAATATCTATTTTACAAGATGACTTAGATATATTCTCTACCGTCCATCTGGCATGAACCTTCATGAAAAAATTGTTAACATTAGAAAACAAGCTAGACCAAAAATGATTTTTTATCAAACCAATAAATCAAAATAATTATTAGGATAGCGAAAACAATAAAATAAAGCAGAGAAAATAAAATTGGCATGTCATTTGTAAGTATAATTTACACCTCAAAATATGAGCCAAAAGGTACATCATGTGCCTGTTGTACTGTCTCAAATACCTGAATAAGAAAGAAGAAAGTACTGTAGTATCAATCTAATCAAGTACAACTAGATTTTTAAATGTTTAATAATAATCATAAAATAATCCCTTCCTCACCAAAACGCTTTGATTAGCAGAGAAAGCTGCATGTTGCCATTCTGTCATTGCAGAGTCTGGAGGGCACATAGGATTGTTACACATTGATCTAAAGGATAATTCTCTAAGTAGACCACCATACCGATCAGCAGCATGCCATTTCTCCAACTGTCAAATAAAGAAGATCAGTTGTAAAAATTGATTTGGGGATCATCTGTGTTTAAATAATAACAGTTACTTTTGCTGGGGCAAGAAAGGTTCACAAGTTTTCAGATATACACAACACAGAGTCTACTTATGAACGTCAACTACAAACTTAATGGAACCAAAACAATCCACTAACCACCAACTAATCTTAAAATTACGACCACCACACCCCAAAACTATAGTGAATCAGAAAATACTACAATGGGAAGCTTGAATTTTATCACTATATGCAAACTAAACATAAGCGGTCATCATATCCAATGAATGAACATGGAGGCAAAACTTAGAATGTGTCTTTAAATGTGCAATAGCATGAGGATTTGTTAAGAGATTCAGCACTTGCTCTCCAAAATCAGCAAGTCCCAGGGCAAGTAGAGCAAAACAAGTCCCAAAGACTTGGGCCCAGGTTCTAGCAAGTCTTGTCAGGCTCGCCAAATCTTGTTGGTGTTTTAATTTGTCCTTTTCAAGACAACTCAAACTGGAATAGTGTGTAAGGAAATCCTCTCTTCAAATTTGTTCAGGAAGCTCCCTAATTTAATCGACTACCAAAATCTAAATAATAAACAAGCTTGCTACTTATGCACATTGTACAGTTTTATTATTTGGGTTTTTGCATGAGAATAAAATATTGAAAAAGAAAACTAGAACTTTTTAATCTCAAAGATTGGAGCACAAGAATTGCAAAATTATTCTCTCACCATGAGGTTTTTTCATTTATGCAGTTAAACATGAGATGAATTAAACACATGCTTTCCTCTGATTAAAACAAAGATCAACGGGTTCACATCAACAATTGAATAGATTTGAATGAAGAAAACAACATTAATAATAGAAATGAACAAAGCACGAGTTTGAAAAGGAGCAATAACTTAGAAGCATATAAAGCTACTTCAAAGGATAGAACACAAATGTTACACAAATTTAACATCGACATTCTTTATTACTAACTTGCCAGATTCTCACAACTACAACACAAAGATCTAGCTTCTTAGCTTGAATGAAAATTTCTGCAGCATAAACTCATCATATATTGTGTGTTCAAGACACGTTTATAGCCTCACAAAGATAGCTTTTAGGACTCAAATAACAACAAAATAATATATTTTAAAGATTTTCTTTAAAGCATAGTTGCTGGGAGACGTGTCTCCTGCCCCCTCAGACGCGTCTCGAAGGCTGGGACGCGTCTCCGGAAACGCCTCCAAGCCGCTGAGACATGGGTGGAGGTTTCCTAAAGTCTCACACCGTCTCTAGATCGAAAAAATGGCGTCTCCCGTGCAATTTTAAATAAAAAACATTTAAACTTAAAGATTTTTAGCGCCAAAGTCCAAACGCAAGCAAAAGTGACGACAAAGTCAAAGACTCAAAACCTATTCGCCATTCCGCCTTTTCTCAGCTGCGCGACTTCTGTAGGAGGGCATGATTTTTTCTATAAATTATTAATTTATTAATTTGTATTTATATTAAAAAAGATGGCATCTCCAAGTACCCCCGTCTCCTATTTCCAAAAAAAGCCATATCGGTACCGGTACCAGTCTCCCGTACCAGTACTAGTCTCCCGGCAACCTTGCTTTAAAGCAATGCAAATTTTATCCTTTGAAAAAAGGCAATAAACACTTATAATAACCTAATTGGCTATTTCCTATTTTAAATGTATTTTCTCCTTACCACATTCTGACTGGGATGAAGTAGCACCTCCTTTTTTCTGATTTTCACTTTAATCCTTCACTTGAACAATTGGAAAACTGAAGTTGCTAATTTAAGTATGAAGAGAAAGTTTCACTTGGCAGTGGCATCAATACAGTGTGGCATCCTTTGTGTATTTTGAATTGACTTTGATTGGGCATGATTTTGCAATGTGCTCACCATCCTAGGTGCAACTTTTACCTGGCACTGCCCTCTCAAAAGCATGCCGTAACTTAATATCTTTTATCTCTTCACACTCGGCACTAATATATCATTTGTTCACCATTTTCTTAATGCTTTGTTGGAGTTCTTTTGTGGAAAAGCAACATGAAACATGCAATTTCTCCTTGGTCACCTTTTTGTATTGGTGAAACCGTGCAAAAACTGTGAAATTTCACTTGTTTCTTTTCCCTTCTTAAAACTGGTACAGTTTCGTCATAACATTGCCACTTCAATCACTATTTTTTATTGACAAAACCACTCAAAAAGTGCGATTTTCACTTAACTACTTTTGCTAAAATGCTAGTCACGGTTTCATAAGACAATTGCCTTGCTGATCACATTTCTGCCCTTACTTGGCCACTTCTTTTACCACCATTTTTTGACTAATAGAGCAATCTAATTTTAGTGCCTGAATTTGACATACTCTCCTTTGTGCTTTACTCCTGCTACCACCTTGATTATGGTTTTAGACTAGCAACGCCACTTTGAAATAGAAATTTTCACTTAAACTTAATGTACGATATGGTGTGATTTCCTTATCTCTTTGCCACTTTTTTGCCATTTTGGACAGATTTAACCACTGAAAAAGTGTGCCACATTATCATTTTACCTAGCCTTCAATTCTCGGTGGAGTTTTGACCTGTTCTTGCCACCTAATGGTGTATCATATCCTTGACATAGCCTCTTTTCCATTAAGCTTGTTTTTCTTGGAATTTTGGCCATAGGCATGAAATCAGACTGCCCTTGTTCTGCTCCTTTGTCCTTGTCAGTTGCTGCCTTGTGTCGATAACACCACTTGAAGAGGATACTAACATGGTTTCATCCACCAACCTTGTTGATCTCATACCTCCCTTAGTGATCTTCAACTCTTCATTCCATTGTCAGAGCCATCATTATTTAAAAAATATTTTCGTCTTTCACTTGGGATGGCTCAATCTCAAGCAACCTTGAAACTTGACAAAGGGAGAATACGGTGGATACTACTATCTTATAAGAATGACCTGATTCAAGACTGCAAATGAGACTATGGGAAAATTTGCATATTGGTACCAACAAGTCCCAAGACTCAAATTCACCCATCAAAACAAAAGAGGAAAAGTCTATATCCCAAAAAACTAAAATTATAATAATAAATGAAATTAAAACCTTAAAAGGGACCTTCATTACTTCTAAATGCTATTAATTTCATTTACAAGCACAAACAAAGAGAAAAAAGGAGCATTTGAAGCTAAAATACAATTCATTGAAGCAAAAATCAGCAAACACATTGGCAGCAACCATAAGGCCTAATTACTTCTCCATGGCTTAGAAACTTGCCTTTTTCTGAAGGGTTTGGAGTCTAGACTCTTGGAGCTTGGTTAAAAGAAAAATTTAAATTGGCATGTGCCATAAGGTACATGTGGTCTCAAAGGCCTTAATTTGGGTTGAGGGAGAGTCCACTAGAGTCACTACCTCTCTAGCAGGCTGCTACCTCTAGACCCTTGCTCTAGTTTTTAAAAAGCAAAAAATAAAATTAATTTTGGGCCATGCTAGATGGAAAAACAACATTTTACTTTTGTCTTGACTTTTTTCTAATTAAATTCCACACAATTGAATTACATTTATCCTTTTGGTTTCCCAAGTCAATGCTGATCTTGAATAATGCTACTATGGCTATAACATCATTGTAGAATTGTTTGAGTTGCGAGTGCAACAACCCAAATAGAGCTAGTGAATCTGGGCTGAGTGATGTAGACTCCTCACTACCATAGCTCATGACTCAATTTTGCCTTTTTTTTATGTCATGAATATCATAATCCAAGAGTTATGTATACCTAAATAATAAATCATTGGAAAATATTTATACATTTAAAATTGTTGTTTCCTTCAACTCAAATTCTCTTTTGTACTCATTTGATAGATGCATACTTGTATATGTGATCAAAGTAGTTGCTAATTGATAAGCTTATTTCCTAATAAAGCTAAGGGAATAATTAAAATAATATCTTTAGTTGTCCTAGTGACTTTATTTTATACTACTGTTAAAAAAGGGCAACTTATTATTATTTTAATAAGGAAGGGTCCAAAATGATATTAAAAAGTGTTTTTTAAAGAGGGCCTAAACTAATAATAAAAAAAAGTGTCGCTAGGATAAAGGGGGCCAGTTGAAATATTAAATGAAAAAGAAAAGGAAACTCTAGATACTTCTAAAAGAGGGCTAAAATTAGTAAATAATAGATAATAAAAGAAGAGTTCAGTTGGGAAAAGAAGCATTTTGAATATTTCATCTATTTGACTTGTCCAATTGCTTAGACCCTGTGTTCATCTATTTGTTCCCGAGGACATAAACCTTAGTGTGAAGGTAATTGGAGGACGAAAACCCTTCGATTTCAGGTGAGCATGGGACAAAAACCCTCTTGTCTGTGAAGGTGATTCCACTAAAGGATCACATTGGTCCTAAATCTGAAGATTTCCAGATTCATTTGGTTTGTGTGTTTGTGAAGTTATCAGAATTTTGTGGGTTTCTAGTTTGGTTTAGAATTTCATAGTCACTTGTGAAGAGTTTTAATGTTTTATCTGCATGTAAGGAAATCAATAATATTCCAGACTAACATTATGTCATATTGGTTGTGAAGGATCTCAGTTTATAAAAGTAGGATTATAATAAAATACCTACATTATTGTGCATTCTGCTATATAGTTATTACCTCTGCAAGATTAACGATAATCTGAATTAGTTTGATGTGCTCTACAAGTTATTGTGTGAGCCGTACCAAATATTTGGCTAACACCATTAACCACTTTTCCCTATCATACAGGTTGAAGACTACTCATTGAGAGGTTGCATATCATTTTACGAAGGAGCCACAAACCTTGGACAATAACTAATTAACTTTGTGTCTGCCATACCACTTGTGAAAAGTGACCATGCTCATTACCAAGCTAGTAGATTCATTTTCAGAACAAATCACAGCTGTTGGGTAGATTAATTCACTTTGTATTGACTGTTGTACCTTTCCAACAATTATTTGCAGATTATCTAGTGTTATTCTTCTTGTTATTCCTAGCTGTACTACTGTAAGGATAAGTTATTTTGGAATTTAGAGTTGCTGTTTTATAATTTCTAGTTTTTCTGCAACTTTCTGGACTGCAGTTTCAACACCACATCGGTCTGTACTAGTAATGACAGTGTGTGAAATGTTTGCATTAGATAATCCTCAATTCATACAGTTTTAATCAAAGATCGTCAAAATATTTGTTTGATATTTGGGTTGCTACATATCATTGTTTTAGTTTGGAGGTGAATTGTACATTTGGGAGTGTTGTTGCAAATCTTCAATCCAGTATTTTTGATTTATTTCAGATTATTGTATCTTCATGGTTTGTTGGATTGAATATATATTATATATATATGCTATAGAATTCTCTAAATTAGAAAAAAATATGTTTTCAGCTTATTGATGCATTGTCTTCATTGTAATTTTTCTGTGCAGTTCACCAACAAATTTTGTATAGATTTTGTGAATGTATTGGAAGGCTTGTCACAGAACTTCACGGATATTGTATGTTATTGTAATGGAGTTTGGCTGGCATATCCGCCAAACCCTTTAACCATCATCCGTAATCTATCATTGAATACATTGTAATTATGCAGCTTGCGATCAGTCTTAAATAAACTCAATTGTTATTGAGCATTCTAGTATGCTCTCACGGTCTCACCTTCCCCAACTCAAGATCTCGGTGATAAAAAAACTGTTAGAATCTTGTATGCTTATTAAAAATCTAGTTCAAGACATTGCAGTGGTATCAGAGCTGTGATCTTGCTAGCCTAAAAGAAGGCTAACATTTTGACGCAAATTATTTCACATGCATACTAGCATGGAAGACAAAAAATGAAGACATTTTAAAAACCAATATCAGACATGATGCAAACTTTGAAATAAAATCAAAAAAAATATAGAGGTTCTGATGAAAATACATAAGGATAGTATGATCCATACACTTGAGGCCACCAATATTTTTTATCAGTATCAAGAATTTCCTAATGAATTTAGAGACCAAGTTTCCTTTGATGGTTACTTGGAGTTATTTGAAGTGAGGATTCCAAATAAAAAGGTCTATATAACTACATAAGAAAGATGAGAAAGGAAGAAAAATAAGAACCAGTGACTCAAAAAGTTGCTAAGAAGTTGGAGTCAAAGAAATGTTCTTCAAGGAGAAAAATCTTTCTATCACAAGAAAGGAGGGTGGCACCAAAACCAAACTCTGAAGAAAGAAACTTTGCTTCTCGTGCAAAGAGTCTTGGGAGCCATGCCACAAATGTCAAAGCAGTGAGGAGATGAGTTAGATGAAGAATCAAAAGATCAGATAAAAAGCTAGAAAAGTAGATGGTGGAATGGAACTTGTGTTGGATGCACCTAAGCCAAAACTACTAGAGGTCAAAGAAGAAATGGTAGAGCATGAGCTGGAAAATGAAGAACAATCAAAGCTGTAAGAAATTGTAAGGAAAAAGATCATGGAGGAAAACAACAGGTGGAAGGTAAGTATCTTATTTCGTAAAAAGTTATTTCATTGACTTCAGAAATTAAATGCCAGCAAAAGGTTTGACTTAATGAAGTCAAGGAAAAACAAACATCACTTGATGAAAAAGATGTTCTTGTTCAAGATGCACGCATCAATCTTCCAAACATTGAGTTCATGACATATAAGGATGATTTGTAGGATAGTTGTAAAAATCTTTTAAGTCACTAGAATGATGATGTTGATTTCTCATAAGCATCAACAAAAGAAGATAGGCACTTTGAGCATTTCTATGCTTTCAAATTAGAAAATGAAAAGAATGTTTCAATTCAAAAAATATATGAGGTTGAGTTTCCATATGACCATGTTCAAAGGCATAGGCATGCATATGAAAATGTCAACAAATGGGTGGAAATTTATTTGAAAAATTATGTTGTTGATCAATAGAAAACATGGATCAAACGGCTCCATCTGGAGGAGCAATGTTATAACACCACTTATCTCATGTCAATTAAGATTATGATGTTCATGGCTTTGTACGAGTACTAAGCCAGAAGTTTTATTGACCTCATTTTATCAAACAATAGGGTCCCGAGAGAAAGTGATTTGATCAAACAAGGCCAAGACATTCCAAAGTCACTCAAGAATAATCTCTAGCAGGCTCAAAATCAACATAATATGTATGGAGACCACCATAGAATCGAGAGAACATTTGAGGTTGGAGACATGGTGTTTGTGAGATTGCAACCATACAAACAATCTTCTTTGAAGGCAAGCGGGTCTAGAAAACTTGAGCCTCATTTTTATGGGCCTTACAAAATTTTGAGAAGGATTGGTGAAGTTGCCTGTAAGTCAGACATGGATTCACAATATATTCCATGTGTCTTGTCTTAAAGGAGCACTTGGAAATCATATTGTACCTTCAAATGAGTTGCCTCTAATTGATGAAGAAAGCAAGCTGATTTTAATTCCCAAAACAATCATGGATGTGAAAAAAATAAAGTTGAGAAATAGAAGCACCAAGGAGTATTTGGTTTGATGGAAAGATCTTCTCATAGAAGATGCAACATGGGAAGGCCCTCAAATATTGAAGAATCTAAATCTGCAATTGTTTGAGGACAAGCAATTTTGAAGACAAACTTGTCATGTCCCATTTTCATTTAATTTAATTCTATAGATATTAGGTCTATTTTTTGTCTCTTGTGTCTCCCCTGGTCTTGTTTTGTTGTGTTTTTGTCCCTTCTAACTATGTCTTTCCTTCCAACTCTAGTTTTTCTTTCTTTTTGTTGAACTTTCAAGCTTTTACATCCTATCATTCCTTCTATCCTTCTCCCACTCTTTTCTTTGTATTTGTCGTACTTTTGAACCTATCTTTATCGGTATGCTCGTTTCTCAACTCCAAACACCTTTGTAATGTCCCCTTCCTAGGCAGTCAGCAAGTGCTATGGTTAGTCTATCACTTGGTCCCTGTAGACTAACAGGATGGTTAGAGGGCCCCTCCGAGGGCATTAATGGATTGTCAGTCAATCATTTGGAGCTAATTGGTGTCTCCCAACTCAGTGTATTCCAGGGTTTTCGTTGTGTACCCTCTAGAGCATTATTTGGACACTTTGTCCATACTTTCTATTTTTAGTAAGTCACAAGGGGTTACTAACCTAGTCAGTTGGTGGTGTTTCTATGTTGGGCATGTTGGCAGATTCTCACCATGGAGTTATCTTGACATTTATCATGATCCTAAGTATTAAGTTTAAATAATGTTAATAATAAAGTTAATTAAAATATTTAACTTTATGCGTTATTTATATATATTAATGCATAGTTTACATACTCGGATTCAGAGAGTACTCGGCAAGCCCAAAAATTTTGACTAAGGAAATACTCGGGAAATACTCGACAACTTAAAAAGTAGCAAAATTTCTTATAAAAACACATTTTTTTTGCAAAATTCAATTATAGAATGCATCAAATGAGTCTAAAAACCATGAGGGAGTGTTTTATATAAAATTTCATTGTTCAATACATATGGATTGCTAAATGGCATCATTATACAAAGCCACATAGTAAAACTACTAATAATTATAATGAATTTATGATGATTGTATTTGAAAATCATCATAAATTTCAAATCTAGGCAATTACAATTTCCTCTTCCCCAACCTAGAGAAAAATTGGGCGGTAGAGGGTACGGTACTTGCACTCGATTATGGCTCCCTGCTTGTCGTAGAAGATTGTGGCAGTGGCTCCACCATGCTAGTAGGTGGCAGTGGCTCCTCCTCCACCACACCAATGTCATCCACTCCAATCTCCCCTGCTCCTGTTGCAGGCAAATCCTCCATAGCTTGCCTCTCAAAATCAACAATCTCATCCTCTATAAACAAGGAGGCCTCATCATCCTGCACGGTCCAATCACTGTATGGATCAATGTCATCCAAATCAATGAGCTCATCTAACTGGTCCTACACCTTTCTTGTGCGAAGCCAAAGGTTATATTGCACAAAAACAAGGTCATTGAGGCGTTGTTGAGTCAACTTATTACGCTTCTTCATGTGAATGGCATCAAACAAACTCCAGTTCTGTTCATAACCAGAAGAACTACAAGGTTGAGACAAAATTTGAAGGCTAGCTTTTGCAAATTTAGGGTTTTTCCACCCCAATCTTCCTACCAAGAACCTGCAAATAAGATATTCAAGTTTTTGTAAATATTAATAAAACAATAGTAATAAATAATAATAATTGTAAATCATAACTTGCAAGATATAAGGCTTCCCTTTTTCTTACTTGGTGTTTGGATCTCTCTTCCTCATTCACATAATTTGGAAGAAAACAAAGGCCCCCTAGCTTCCTTATATTGTTGCAACTCTATAAGGATGAGGTCTTTCACTTCAGATACAGGTGTCATCCTTTCAATACATGTGAATAGGCCCTCCATAACCTCCCCATTAGCATCCGTGAAGCCATCAAAGAAGTAGAACTTGGGGTTGAGAAAGTACCCCGCTGCATGAATGGGTTGGTGGAGTTGATTGTTCCACCTTCGATCAATGATCTCCCAAATAGGGGTAAATCTATTTGCATCCCCCATGTAATAGTGTTGGATGGCCTCTTTGGCCCTATCCATTGCCTCATAAAGATATCCCATCACATTTTTTTCGCTGTCCACCAAGCGCAAGATCCTCACCAATGGCTCAGTCACCTATAAAGTACAAAGTAGAACCAAATTTAAATTACACCTTACAATGAAACAAAATACTTATAGAATTTTAAATTAAGAATAAAGGATTCAATCTGAAAATTCATTAGAGTTGAAGTTACCTTGACAATCTCTAATGCTCTAGTTGCAAATTGACTATCAAAGATTATTGCTTGAATCTTTTCTCCATCAACCTTCTTTGAGTAAGTTGAGTCTACCCATGGTTGACTAACAAACATCTGCTTCAAGGAAGTCAATAAACTAGTGATACTTTGCAACGTTAGAAAATTGGTTGCAAACCTTGTAGCACTCGATCGCACAAGCTCTTTCCCCTTGGTGTGATCTCTCATCAATTGAAGAACCCACGGGTGATTATATATATATATATATATATCCTCCAAAAGAAGGTCAAGGCAATGAGCTGCACAAGGGGTCCACAAAACTATTGGATGCCTCGCTTGAAGCAATCTACCAACTGCCACATATGTCGTTGCATTATCAGTAACAACTTGGACAACATTTTCTATGCCCACCTCTAAAACAACCTGCTCCAACATCAAGCTCAAATTTTTTGCATTCTTTATTATGTTGGAGGCATCAATTGACTTTAGAAAAACCATCACACCATTGGAAGCCACTATAAAATTGATAAGTGTGAGGTTTCTTCCATCTTTCCAGCCATCTGAAAGAATTGAGCATCCAAACTTTTGCCATTTCTTCTTTTCTTCTTCCACAATTCCTTTTGCATCTACAATAGCATCTTCAAGTAACTTGCCACTTAGATCTCTTGGAATAGGGGCCTTGTACCCTTTCCCTACAATTGTCAATGCTATCACCAAACACTCCCAATATGGACTCCTTGCCACATTGAAGGGAAGGTTGTTATAAAACCAAAAACTTGCACAAGCCTTGTCTGCCTCTTTTGTGCACCTCCTTATTCCACCCAGTTGCTTCCAATGAAGGTTGTGATCCTTGAATATTTCTGGGCACAAAAAATTGGAATTTCCTTGAAGGGGATAAAGTGGATGGGGTACTGCGACCAGCACGTAAACGTGGACCGCAACTAGAGCCCGCAATGGTTTGAGTTTGCATATGCACCTCAGAATCTTCAGCCAAATTAGGAGCAATGGTTGCTTGCATGGCTGCTTTTGCTTTTTCCCTCTCCATTTTTTTTTTCTTCAAGTGCTAAAAGAACAGCTATCATCTCTCGTTTCACCTCTAAAGTGGCCTCTTCACATGCCTTTGAATCACGACAAGGAATACCAGCAAGATGGTATTTGAGGCAATTGATGCCTCCACTAACCCTCTTCTTGAAATGAATACAAATAACACTGCCTAGTACTGGCCTGTAATAACCATGTTTCCAAGTAGGATCATAGCTACCAGGGGGTTTCCTTTGAATGGCACTTGTGCCAACTGAGTCTGAAGCAAATGCAGAGGCAGATGCCATTGTGATTAAATATTAACTTACAATATTAGAAGTTGAACAATAAATATATTAGAAGTGCCAAATATCCAATCTGGCCCCATTTAAAATTCAAATTAATCCAGTTATAAAATTTCTATGCATGAATGATGAATCATGAAATTATGAATCATGAAAGTTATGAAAGTTTGAAACAAAGTAGTGCTGAAACGAGGGTTTAATAAGAAAAACTAGAAGTCTATTAAGTTATAAACTTTCATTGTTACTTTGAGTTTGAATCATCACATTCACAGCCCAGCTATAGTTTTCAATTTCATATCTGATTTCATGGCTTCATTATAAACGAAATTCATATAAAATTGTTATTTTTTGTAGAGTATGTGCATTGTAAAGTTAAAAATAAATAATAAAATTCCATCTTAGCAAGCCATTTTATATACATTATTAATAATAAATATTAAATATATTACTATCTAATAATCTGTAATATATTTTTTTTATTCATAATAATATAATATATTAAATTTTAAATTTTAATATATATTATATATGATATAATATAATATATATACATTAAAATTTAAAATTTAATATATTATATTATTATGAATAAAAATATATATTATAGATAGTAAACTATTTATTATTAATAATGTATAAATAAAAATACTTTTAGAGTTTATTACTTTATAGTTCTACATTACAATTATATTAAATATAATCATGAATGACTCAAACTGTTCGACTCACAGATCATTTAAAATTAAGGAAGCCATGAACACAGCCGGCGATCTGAGAAGATGTTTTACATGATTTGAATTTATAAATAATGAAGCCATGAAAATAGAGATGAAGGTAGGAAGAAATAAAAAAACCTAACCTATAGCTGATGCTGCAAATCGTGATGCCAAAACCTTCCAGTTCGCGTTGAGATCAAGCCTCGATTGCACCAAAAATTGATGGAAAAACGTGTGCAAAAAGATACGCATTCGAGGATTTAAGTAGAATTTACCACTGAAAAAACACGTGAAAAGACGTTAAAATCTGCACGAAAACGTGGAAAGAAAAACGCGCCAAATTTATGGCGACCAAACGGCGATTAATCGTCATATTTTCCATACGATTACTCTG
The DNA here is from genome assembly GCA_007258455.2 of Sequoia sempervirens. Taxonomy (NCBI): domain Eukaryota; kingdom Viridiplantae; phylum Streptophyta; class Pinopsida; order Cupressales; family Cupressaceae; genus Sequoia; species Sequoia sempervirens. Next base: position 40,278 of record VDFB02111862.1, read on the forward strand.
CAACAATCGGCAATTTTTTCCACTGTAGCATCTGGCAAGTAAAGGCAACATTTAATCATTTTTAGGAAAAACTGGCGATTAATCTCCCACTCGCCGATTAACCTATGATTATGTAATCTATGTATTAATGACTTATGATAAATGGCATTATAAGGGGCTTTAAAAAGATTATTTTATAACATAAAGTTGGTCACCCAACTTAAAGGATTTATAAGGCAAGAAAATGAATTAAATAAAATAAATTCAAAAAAAAACCAACTTGGGTGTGGGAGTTTGGGAGACGTATAAAAGCATTCTTTGTGCTTTTTTCGTTTTTTCATGCTAAAATGAATTTGGAGAAGGGTTTTTGCTGGTTGACTGGTTATTTGGCTTTGTGAGGACAAAATCCCTCGCAGGGAACTGTTGATGTATTTTTCGTGACCGCACCAACACAGAATAAAGTCGCCAACGGCTACCCTATTCTCTCTTGATCAAAGTATCCAGCACGCTAAGATTGCGAGAGTTCGTGCGTTCAACTCCAAGGTTCCTTTAATGCGAATAGACTCAGTTGGCTCAATGTGATTTGCTCGTATTTCAAGGGGACTTACACAATTGTTCAGCAGCTGATAGCACACAACAGATTAAGGGTTTCACTTGGTTCGAATGATTTGGCAAGTAAGCACAAGTTTCCTAATTCTAACCAGAAATGAACTGAAATTAAATGACTGTAGGTATAAGAAGGTTCTAATTTACTCTAAGGCGTGGGACATGGCGATCAACTCTCACAAGCTTCAACTAGGCTCTACTTTGCCTCGCTTCGGACAGCGTCCACAAAACTGGTGCAATCTTCAAAGGAGTAGCTCAAGGTATTCAAATCACAACTTAGCATGAAAATACCATCACAACGACGCATATAAACATACAAATCATGATCGAAGTTAAGTACACGATATTCCAGTTGACCACACAAGGCGCATTCACCATCAGCGAACACACACTAGTGGTATGGATAGACGAAGTTTGCTCAAATTGAAGACCACATTCCACAGCTAACATCTACTTGCATAAAAATGAAAATTACGCTACTTGAAGTAGAAGGGATGAAGAAACCTCGCTAGCTATCCATAACAAAGACGAATTTCACCATCAATGAAAAGATCTTTTATTATGAAAGTTTTACACAACAATCTCTTGCAAAAGTTTTCAAAGGAAAACTTTCCTTCTTCAACTACACTATCAATCTATACTAAGCTACTTCTAAGTTATCCCTCTACTCTATGTTTACTGTCTAACTTAACATCTATTCTAATTTCTAATGAGATACAAATGAGGGGGGATGCCCCTTTATATAGATGGCCAAGTCCAACGGACGGCCCAGATTACAATCGGCTGGATGGCCCAGATCGTGCCACCTCAACCCTAAACAAGATTCACCCTAAAAACCGCCAGAAAGAAGAGTGGGGCAATAAATGAGCAATTAATGGCCACCATCTTCTAGAAGATTCCTATCTAGAAACACGTTCACACTGTTCTTGTTGTTCTTCTTGACTGCAAACTGGATGGGTCTGGTGGCCACTGCTTCAATTTCTTGGACTGGTATGGCAGGCACGTTCTCGATCTGACTCCAAGGTTGTAACTTTTTTTTTCTTCTACTCGACAATGACTTTCTTCTTGATGTTGTTCTTCAACTTAGAAGTACTTGAGGATGACCTTCTTCTCTCCATCCTAAGCTTTGAAAACATTTCCTCTTTGTCACTTGAGCTAGGCACATACTAAGTCTCAACACTTAGCCATTTTCTCCAAGTATTCGCTTCATCTCCCCAAGTCACCACCATTTAGTCTCGACGTTCCTCCAACAAAACAAGCAAGGAAAAGAGCATCAGAACACTTCATAATATAAATTCACTTTACTTACCTGATTTTCATGCTCTGATCTTTGAGGTTCGAGCGATCTCCGGAACATTTCTCTTCTAGGAAACCCTTCTTTCTTCATAACTTTTCGACATCCGCATGCCATCTTGACGCCTTCATCCTAATATTTGAGTTTCACTTTAGCTTCACATTCTTCATGCCTTAGACAAATTTCATCTTCCTCAAGGGCGTATCATAATTCATTTCATCAGCCGGGTCGTTGACGACTTTGATTTTAGTCATCTCTGGCTCAGGAAGATTATCTTCACAAAGAAATTGAGCAAATTCACCTAGGCAGTTCCTTTCAAATTCATCGTCTGGAGTATTTTACCTTGAAAACACATTTTCTTCACTTCGCCTTAGAAAATTTAAATTTCCCTTAGAAAAATTCCGTAATTCGAGTGCCGATCAAATTTTCCATCCTGAAAGCCTTGGCGAAGTGCAGAAGACACTAAAATCCATTTCTCGTTGACAATCTTCAATACCCAGAAGAAAATTTTCTTCAGAACGTGTCGAATTCATGGGTATACAACGAACGGGTTCATTTAATTTTTTTATTTTCAACCTTAGAAAAATATTTTCAACAAATTTATTCCAGTTCTTCATCCCTGTGAGTATTTCTTTGCTCTGACTTGAAATTTCTTATTGTTCCTGCAATGTTGGCATTCTCTGACTTCATTCTCGCGAAATTCACTCACATCTTAGTCAACTTCACCAATATCTCAACTTGGGCGTATTTTTCCTAAGGGAGAAATTTTGTGCCTTAGAAAAAATTTAAATCACTTAGCATTTTTGAAAATTTTTGACTTGGAAATTTTTTTTTAATTTCATCAATCATCTTGTCTGTGGTGAGGAAATTTTTATCAATTCACTTGGAAAATTCTAATGCCTGGAGTGCATATGTCATGAAGGATATATTTTCTCCCAACGCCTAGCACATTTTCATCTCCCCCTTGGGTGCATTTCACACTTGAATAGGATATTATTCCCACGCCTAGGCAACTTTATTTCACCACCTTACCCTTACTTTTCAACTCAACATTCACTCTTTACTTGGCGCCCTTAGCATGTGTAGGAGGAATAACCTTTACTACGCCCAACATGTGACCCTTGAGCTCCCTTATTTTGTCTTTATATGCCCTCATTTGGGCGCATTTCATACTAGGAAGAGGATAAAGTTTCCAACGCCCCTTTTGACTTGTTGACTTCCTTCCTTAGCTTCTCAAGCATGGGCGCATTTGGCATAGTGTGAAGGATGAACTTCCAAGGCTTTTGCTTTGACTTTTCTTCCTTGCTAATCTTGGGCGCATTTCTTATAGTGAGGCAGATTTCAAAATTTTGTCTTCTTCCCTGTCCTTGCATGGGCGCATATCCTATGGTGAGGTGGATTTCAAAATTTCGTCCTCTTCTTTGACTTCCTTGACTTACTTGTTGCATGGGCGCATTTGAGAGGGAGAGAGGAATAAAGCTTTTTCCAACGCCCCTTTGTGACCCTTGACCTTCTTAACATGGGCGCATATTGCCATAGGAGGAGGATATCCATTTCATACTTAGATGTCATGTCCCCTTCCAGTTGACATCTCTCAGAGCTTATGATTAGCCTATTATGCGACCCTCGTAGGCTGATAGGATGGATAGAGGGTCTTGATGGAGCTTGGCTTGGCTTCGGTTGTCAGAGTTTTACCAGTTGGCTTTCGTTCGGGCTCATTCGGACGTCTTTTGCCTGACTTGCTATTTTTAGTAGTATTTGGCATTCAGCGGAGCACCCCTGCTATTTTTAGCAATATGGTTTGGTCATGTGCAGAATCACTCACTTATTCACCAGCTTTAGACGGTTCGTGAATCGGACATATTTTGAGGAAGATATTAATATTTTAATTGTTAAATGTTGGTTGGAAATTTTGTATTCTCGTGAAAGCGTACAAAATTGAGATTTCAACCACAGCACGTGAGTTTGAACTCTCCTAATTAAGGGAAGGCTCCCCCTTTTTAACTAAATAAAACTAAATGGATAGGACAGCAATCGTTCCTCTTGTTTCAGGAAAGATTATATTCTCTTTTCTTCAAAGAAAAGAAACAGTAAATGTTACTAAAACTTAAGTACGGTAACTATGCAATGGAATAAAGAAAGAGGAGATAAAGTTTCCTGAAAGCGCAAAGACTTCCGTTATTTCCTCCGGGACGGGAAAACAATTCAATAAGCACAAAGTCTTGAAGAATGAAATCCTATCAACCTTTTTTTAGAACGATTACTTTATGGAAATATACAAGATAATACAGCTCAAAGACTGTAATTACAATGTATCTTTTAACTACTCTAAATAAGAAATACTATAAGCACAAAGACTCACAATTATTCTCAATTTCTAACACTAACTACAAATTCAATTCTCACATTTACAGCACAAAGTCTGCAGATATTTAAATCGAATCTCTCTTCAGCAATCTTCAACAATTCTCAAGTAATCACAAAATAATAAAACAAGGATTCAGCTCAAAGTCTGAAATTCCAGCTTCTTGATATTACTTGAAAATTCACAATATTCCACTATAAAGCTCAAAGACTTTATGAGTACAAAATTTTGCAGAGTTTTCTTGCTTGCTAAAAAGATATATGATTACAATAGACCCCTCAAGTATTTATAGGAGGAAGGTCTGGAGAAAAAGGTGGGAGGATCTCAACAAACTTGAGAAAATCTCTCAACCGATAACTAATTGCGATTGACTTATTCAAAATTACAATCCAAATTGTGATTTGTCTTGTAAGATTTTACATGTAATTACATTTTCGAAAATTGCAAGGAAAGAACACTTGCAATTGCAAAATTTGTTTTTACATATATATTGTCGAAAGTAAAATTACATAAAACAATCTAAAACTTTAATCTGTTACATTCTTATCTTTGAAAGATAAGAATTTGCTGATGATGGTCTTCAACTCATTCGGATCTGGACCCAACGTGTTCTTGGCCACTGCAACTGTCTTCAAAATTACATCAAAGTATCTGATAGTTGCCAATCTATGCTCTTCATAATTAGTTTGCATTTTCTCAAGGATTGTTTGATGATTGATAAGCTTTTGAATCGAATCCATAGAAAACTGCTCTGATTCCATTTGTTGACGAAGATTGGCTGCCATTTCTGAAGTAACTGAATCAGCTTCAAGTAATTCATCTTCTTGATTTAAAACCGTACAAGAGATCTTCTCAAAACTTGAAAGAATATCCTGCTGAACTTCATCACTCATTTCTAAAGTGGCCTGGATATCTTTGATAAGATCTTGAATGACTAATGATCTATTTGTCATAAGTTCCTCAAATTCTATGTACTTCTCTCTGTTTGGCAAGATCGAGTTGCTGCATAGAATTTGTAACTTAACTTGATCTATCTCATGCCAGATTTTTAAATCCTTTTCAAGTGATTCCAAACTTTGTTTGAAGGCTTCCAAAGTCTGATTCAGCTTTATCTTTGCTATTCTGACATTCTTGAGAACTTGCAACGTTTTCTCAATCATTGGAATGCTTTGTTCAATTAGCTGAGTTATCCATGAATCAATTGCCTTGGCCTTTTGTGCAATTCTTTCTAATTGTCTAACTGATTCATTTGGAGGAGCTGTAGATAGAGAATCAACTGCCTCTGATGATCCTGTAATCCTTTGAATGACTGAAATCAGTTGAGCATTGTCTTCTTTAAGCTTTTCCTTTTTAGCTAAGAGTTCATTATAGCTTTGTGTCAAAATCGTCACTGAACTTTGAGCATCCTGCATCATATTGGCATGAGTCTGCTTGCCCAATTCCACTCTTGTGAACCTGTAATCAGATACCTGCATCTCTTCATGTGGTTTATCAACTAGAGGCTCTGCAATTTCAGCATATTTCATCCTGTTGCTGTCAACAAAAACCTGTGAGCCTGTTTTAGCTTTCTTTGCAATCACTGGTTTTGATTTCTTTAATTTTCGGAAATCAAAAATATCAGGAGACACTGCCTGTTTCTTTCTTTTGGGAGCAATTGAATTCAACCATGGAGGAAGATCCAAGGTTGTCACATCTGAAATAGCAACTGCAGTCTCTGTAGAAATAGGCTCAGTTTGTGATACAACAGAAATTCTAGATGGTGCCTCGGTTTGTACAGCAACTATGTTTTGCTCAGAAGACAAATTACAACTAGGATTGGCCATGAAACAATCAAAGCTTGTTACAGAGGTATCAATTTCTGGAAGAGTTGTTTCTGACATGGCTGAAAAGATTGGATTTATGTCAAAAATACTCTTGAAGTTACTAGGCAAGTTCATCATGGGAGTATTCATTATAGATGAAGACTGATGACAAGTCTCTTGTGGTGGAATAGAAGGAACAAAAACGGTGGAAAAGGAATCAACATTACTGTCGATAGGGGACATAGGAGATATGGCTGATTCTGGTATTGGAGCTTCAACGTGAGGAGTTATCTCACTTAGAATGGTAGAGGTCTCAAGAACCTCGTCTTCTTCTTGCTGATCTAATACCTGAATCTGCATTTCATTGACTTCCTTACCTTTTAGTGTTTCCCTATCCAATGGTTGTTCTGGAGCTCTGCTTACTTTCAGCTTGATTCTGGTACTTGAAGAGGAAGCTCCTTCTTTTGATTGTTCTCTGATTTCTGATTTCAATCCTCTAGGACCAGCTGGGTCATCTTCAGCTCTAACTTTGATTTTGATAGTTTTGACACCTATACTTTTGAGCCAAGAGTTGGTGTTCGCCAAGACTGATTGAAATCTATCAAAGATGGAGACAGATTCCTTTTGAGACCATTGAATTGCAGGAATGGGAGCATTAGCAACTCCTTGTTCTTCGTACTCAGGATCCAAAATATGCCTATCATCAATTACTCCTTCTGGAATTAAAGTCAGATTCAGGTCAATAATTTGCTCCAAAGTCAGCCTGCAATAATCCATTTTGTATATATCCTTCTCTGTACGGAGGTCTGCCCAAATGTCTTCAATGCGGTGAACATGAGTGAAGGCTCTTTTTATTTTATCTTTCATCCTTCTGTAATCAAAATCCACTCTAGCTTGGAATCTCTTCAATGTTATTTCCTGAAGTTTAGTCTCCATTGCTTTGGCTCTTGAAGAAGTTGTCAAAGAATACCTGCCAATTACCAATGGATTATGTGAAGAAATACCAATTGCAAACTTGTGTTGCGTAGCTTGACGTGAATGAACTGCCATCAACTGCCTTCCCAGATCCATCAGAATGATCTTATCAGTCGGATATCTTGGGAGCATATAAGGTTGGTCTTCAAAGCAGCCAACTCTCATATAGGTAAAGGTAGGAAATTGAAGAAACAAGCAGCCATATTGATTTACCTTATTCCAAGCTGCATCAGATACCATGTTATTTACCAACTCTTTGTCAAACAAACACATAAAATAACCAAAGAAGGCATCTTGAACCCTTCTATAATGCGCTCGACTTGGAATAAAAGTCAGCTGATCATAATATTCCCATACAGGCACCAAGGATCTATCACCTTCAGGAGATAGGCCTGGAAAATGTCTCAAGGAAGCTGCTATATAAACCAAGTATGAATTCATATAGAAGGTAAGGGTGGTAGGAACCTGTGCAAGTTGTTCACACAAACAGTCACTGATTATTTCTCCCCAGAAAATTGGATGATGTGCTTTTCTAATAACAACCATGAACTTATACATCCAGTTTTCAAACACATTAGAAACCTTTAATCCTGCAATTCTGCTCAGAAGAGTGATCATATCATTAATTTCTTCTATAAAATCAGACCGATACAACTTGGGCATACGGGTCACACAAGGTCGTGATTTAAGAAGCCATTTAGAGTTGATATGTTTAATACAATCACTCTTTTTCTGCTCAAAATGTCTATGAGCACTCTTTAATGAAATCTCTGAATAAGTAGTTGCATCAGGTACTCTGAAAACTCTATTGATTGTTTCAGCATCAAGTCTGATAACTACGTTGCCATCATCATCCTTGATTGTTCTGGATTGTCTATCAAAGCGTGCTGCACATGCAAGGACGAATTCTGGTTCAAGGGCAGCAACAGGAAAAGAAGACACCAGATGAATATGACTCCTCAACAATTTTTGCATATCAGAAGAAGTAGATTTCTCAGCTCTGCCAAGAAATTTAGACATATCAATATGCCCGATTTCTGTGTCTTTGATCTCGTCGATATTTGAAACGACGTGAGATGGAGAAATCTCATTCTGATATTTGTCAAATTTATACTTCATCTTTTTGCCTGCTGGAGAAGTTGGTTCATCCGTCATTGAACAGGAATCTGCAAGACTGCGGTGAAAACCCCATAAGGTCAGAACATCATCAGCATCAACGTGAGTGGACATGGCGGAACTCAAACCCTAGAACAATGAAATGAACTTTGGAAGAAAGATGGAAGGCGAATGAAGATGAATTCGAAATGAATGGAATGGTGGAATGAAAAATAGCATGTCTCTTCTTGAAACAACAAGACAAAGAGATCTTTGACTTAGATTTGGAATTTCATCCAAAAAGGTCAACTTTTGTGCTTTTTAAGGCAATTCGGGTTTTCAAATGACTTCAACAATTTCGGAACTTTTTGACACTTTAGCAATTTCTGCTTTTTTGCAATTTCGGGATTTTAAAGAGCTTTGACAATTTTCACAAAGGCAATCGGGATTTTTCGGAAGTTTAACAATTTTTCAATTTTGCAATTTTTAAAAATTGTTATTTCAATTGCAAATCCCGAAATTGTATTTTTGAGCTAAAAATCCGAAATGAGACACAAAGTGAATATTTATTCTTGTGGAAAATGATGATGGATATTTTGAAGTGAATGAATGAAGTGAAGGAAATGAGCATAGAAGATAGAATGAAGGCGACATGGAAGTTTATTGCTAGAATGGTAAATGAGAAAAACACGTTTTATTATAAAGCATTTCAAAGGGGAAAAATGCGTTATGTATGAAGTATGGAGGTATATGAAATGAGATGGAAGGCAAAATTTCAGTGAGATGAAGGAGAGGGCGTATGGGAGATGGAAACAGAATGAATTTAAAACATTATTGCTGAAATAGCAAAATGATAAAAAAACGCATTTTGATAATATAAGGCGAATTTAGATAGAATATATGTTATACATGAGGTTTAGGACGGAAATATGGAGGATATATGTGAGGTGAATGAAATAGTAAATGAAATGAAGGGAAATGGAGGACATATGATACGAATGTGCATTATAAGAACACGTTTTTATATGAAGACGGACTTTTACAAAGAAAAACACATTTTAATATGAAGATAACTAGTGAGAAAAATGCGTTTTGAAAAAACTAAAAAAAATATTAACAAATATACATAATCGACCATGGTAAAAATGGAAAAACAGAAGAAAAATGTGTAAAGAATAAAAAAACGTGTTTTAGAAAAGACGTCAGAATCTGAAACAATATGTGTAAAAGACAGTGATGTTAAAAATAAAACAATAAATAACAGTAAAACGTTAAAAGAAAGAGGAAGAGATGCGAATCATACCTGAAGAAAAATTGGAACTGAAAACAATGATGAAGCAAACCCTAGACGCGATGAGAAGAAGACAGAAACCTGGCTATTTACTGGTAAAAGTCCGAATTTCAGGCATTAAGGTCGACAAAATCTCCATGAAATGGGGAAGTAAATGCAAAGAAGAATTCAACCAGCTCGACTATGAGAGATGTCGGACTTTTCAGAAGCTTTTGCAATGAAAAATGACATCAAAAACATGAATCGGGCTTTTTTTGAAGCTTTACATGCTTTTTTTTTACAAAATCGGGTTTTTCAAGCCAAATAACAATTTTACTTTTTATAAAAAATATAAAGACTTGTGAAAAATTCGGACTTTTTAAGTCACTAAAGCAAATTCGGGTTTTTCAATAACTTAAGCAATTTCGGAATTTTTTGACACTTAAGCAATTTTGCCTTTTAAGTCTAAATTTCCCTATTTGCTGAGTTGTTCTGAAAACCCGAAATTGGTGAAAAAGACACAAAAAATGACTCAGAAATTGACGAAAACGTAAACGTAAGGGGGAAAAAGAGTAGCCCAAAGGTTAATCAACCTAAAACGAGATTTGCCACTCTTTGCACCTCGTAATCGTGCCTTAGAGAAGAAAAATCTCAAGTTTTAAGAAAATTTTGATTGGTTACCTAAATTTTGAAACGAGTTAAAAATTTAGGATAACGATAAAATTAAATATTAATTATTGAAGCTTATATTATAAGTTATAATATTAATTAATATTATAACTTAAGTGATTTGTCTCAAGGGGTCGACCATCATTGAAGGGGGCCACTTTTAATTATAATTTATAATTAAAAGTGAGTTTGAAACTATTGAAAAATTAAAAAGAAAAGTTCGAATTTATTTAAATGATGCCTAATTGAGAAAAGTCGAACTTTTGAGGAGATATAAGGGTTTTCATTGGGATTTGAGCTGATTATGATTGAAATCGAATTTTTGCTGAGTCTTTCTTCTGAGAACAGAGCCAAGGGTTCCAGTTTTCAACTTGCATTGGAGAACGTGCAATCTTCAGTGTGTGCAGTTCAGAGGCTGTGAAATATCAACTGATTTATTGCCAATCAGAGAGATAGCTTCATTCAGAGGTTGTCACAGAGCTTCACAGTCGGAAATATTATTAGGGTTTTGATTGGAAACTTTTCTGGGAAGGGTCATTCATTCTAGGCGCCCATTTTCCAAGCTTGGGACACATCTTTCAAGGCCGTACAAATCTCTTTTGCTGCTGTTACAAATCCGTACTGTCATTTATTGCTGATTGAGAGCCGTACCAGCTACAGAGGAAGGCGTCCTTGCATCTTGACCAAAACGCCTCTTCTTTAAGCCTTGTCACTTCATCAATATTGGCGCCCAGGCAAATGGAGGCATTTCAGGCGAATACAGGCAGAGGAAAGACATTGCTGAGATCTGGCCGTACCATTCATGCTTAATCCATGAGGCTGCAAATCAGGTTTTTGAAATGATATTTTTATATTATCTTTGTCTGCATGCCAGAGATCTTCTATTGTAATCATCTGAAACGAATAATAAGATCATAGATGAGTCATTTCAAAGGTTTTCTGCTTCAATATTCATTTATTTGAATTTATATGAATTTCTTTCAAAATCACACCTTTACTATTGTATGCAAAAATCACAAAAAAACCAAAAACTTCAAAACAAGCAAAAAAACAAATAGATTCAGAGAACGGTGAGAACAGGGGTTTCTACATTAGAAATTTTTTGAAATCATTTACTTGAAGAGGGCGCAAATTAAGGCATGAGGAGGATGAAGCATTTTGACTTTTGACTCTCTCTAGCTTCCCAAGTATAGGCGCATTCTAGCATGTGTGGAGGATATTCATTACTTAGAAAAATTTTACATCATCTTCATCTCATGCATGGACGCATTTTGCCTAGGCAGGAGGATAAACTTAACGTTTAGAAATTTTCCTGACTCTCCAGCTGAAGTGGGCGCATTTTCAAGGTGGTGAAGGATGAAGTCTCAGACTTAGCCATTTTTCCTTCCTTCTGCCAAAGTCTCCATGTCCAGCTATTTATAGTAAGTCTCCTGATTTCTGTACTTCTGAAGCTCAGAACAATTTGAAATTTTGAGCACTGGTCCTTCATGACTCCGTCAGCCTGTTCACACTGCCATCTTGAGCTGACCTACTAAAAATAGCCCGTTTCTTAAGGTGATTTACTATTTATAGTAACTGCTTGTTTATGAGACTTCCACATCTCCATTTGACTTGAAATTCAAATGGCGCACTCCTAACCACGTGACCTGCCCATCGACACTGGCGCCTGCTGCTGACTTTCTATTTTTAGCCAGTTTCTGAAATGACTTACTATAAATAGTAAGTGCTCTGTTTGCCTTCAAATTTTACCGGTGGATAGCTTGAAAGATTCTGAATGCAGTGGGATACACCAGTTTTCGGAAATTTTGACCTTTTACCCTTCTTTTTGGGTCCCGAAGCTGGAAACCCTAATTTGACTTGCATGCATATCAAACAACCTTCGTTTGACCTCGTTTTTGTTGCACTATGCCATGTTTGTGTTCCTGAAGTGCTGGGAGGCGGCTGTCGGAATGCATCTGCTAAAAATAGTAAGTTCCTGAATAAGTGATTATCTCCGTTTGCATGTCACATCACTGCGTAGCTCTCGAAAAACCCATAAGGGATATGTAGACATGCAAAGAAAAAACCCTGACATGCAAACCCTAAAAATAGCCTTCGAAGGCTGAACTCTGAAAGTCGTTATCTCACTTTGCATGTTACACCATCGCGAAGGTCTTTGAAAACCTAGAAAGAAACTCCAGACATGCATTGAAGAACTTCACATATAAACCCTGAAAATAGCTCTGGAAGCTGAAATGCTAAAAATAGCAAGTTGTCCATTTCAGCTCAAATTTTGCCAGTGAGCAGCTTGATGTGCTCTGGATGCAGTGTGACTGTCGAGACTTCAAAACTGTTGAAGGAACGCCTTGAATTACACACTTACTAAAAATAGTAAGTTGCCAGAATCTGACGAAACTTAGCTGAGAGCTTGTTGGAAGCCATTTGACAACAACGTTAATCTCAAATTTCAATAGCCAAACTTGACTTGACCTCAAATTGACGTGAAGGAATCAAACCCTAATTTTATAGACTTAGCTAAAATTTCACATTTAAGCTCACAGACGGGCACATCCCCGGAAAGACAGACAGCAGAAAAGAGAGACAACGACAAAACAAACTAAACCAAGCCAAAAGTTCGAAACAAAGCAAAAATTAGGGGGTCCCCATTTGCAATGGGGCGATGTGTGAAAAAAAGGTCACAACAGGAACATCATCTGTAGGATTGGAAGATATCCCAAGGGTGATTTGCTGATAGCTCCATTCAGGGGTTATGCCTGTGCTTCAATTGATCAATTTGAGGCAGTATTTCAAAAGTCTTTGTTGAAGATTCTGGGGTGAAGGATGGGCAACGATTTTGTGAGGATATTGGCAGAGTTTTCGAAGGAGAAAGGAAGCATTTTGTGACCCCCAAGCTGGTCATACACCTTCAGTAGGGCCGTACACCTGCAGCAGGGGCGTGTGACTCTTTCTAGGCCAAACGCCTAGGGTTTTGGGCAGTTATCTCTTCCATTTGAGGCATCTAGGGGATATTCATTGCTGCACACCAGTTTTGTAGTGGAGAAACAAGGGTTTGTTGATTTGTAGGCGATTTTGGTATGCACCAGCTTGCTGGTTTATGTAATCAGACCTGCAACTTCTTATAGCAGCAAATGGGTATGCATCAAATGTGTTTTTAATACAAAAATATAATCCGGGTTACATTTAGTTTATGCATTCTCTTATTTATCTAGCTGGTTTTCAAATATTTGTTTTATTGCATTTCTTGGCAAGTAAAATACAAAAAAATCAGAAAGCACAAAAGGCAAAAAAAATCAAACACCAAATAGTGGGGGACATTACAACCTTGACATGTGGTATGAGTCTTGTGGTATTTCCAACCCCCACATCACGATATTTCCACCTTTCATTTTTTCTCTTTCCAACTTCCCAACACGTCATAATGTCATTAATCATTTGTTTTAGCATCATAACTTTCACATGAAGGATCTTTCCCGCCCATAATCATTGTCAATTCGGAAGATGTGGATTCACATTGTGGCTAACCTGTTATTGTTGTGGTGGATATAAAAGGGTGAACACATCCATTACTTAACACAAACCCCTATCCAAAAATCAATTGAGCACTTGTGTTCAACGGTGGATTTCAGTGAACAAAAACCCTTTAATTTCAAATGTTAAAGGATGAAACCCCTTTGACTAAAGAGCGATCTCATACAGAGGTCACATTGGAGCTCTACTGATCACAGATTTCAAATGCATTGTAGGTTCAAATTGTTGTCGCCGTGGGTATGAACATGAAAGTTTAATGCTTTTGTAATTGCCAATATTGCAAACTATTTGAATAGAATTCAATCTTTATTTGTAATAAGATGAAGAGGAGTTATATTTGTTATTTGTTGTTTACTAATTAGAATGTAATGATAATGATAAGTCTGATAGTGAATTATAAAAGGAGATTTGAAAGCTCATTTGCATATACTTGTTATTTTCCCATTTGTGGAGATTTGAGCTTTAAGCTTGAGCAAACCCTAGGACAAAATCCCTAAGGGTATCGGTTTTGGTAGTGAAAAATCTACCCTAGCTGATTGTAGGTGGAATCACACAGATTTCACGCAGGTGGATAGGGATTGCATAATTTGTGAAGTCTTGCAGGCAAGACAAATTATCTTAAATATTCACAGGTGAAAGAATAAAAAAAATATTAGTGTTGCAGGTGCAATGTGAGATTGGACGGAGATTATGTGTTGTGGGTGTTATGAAGAAAAGAAATAAAATAATATATTTTCTTTGCTGAGTTTTTACCGAGCTCTACCCTTTAGCCCATAAAAGGACCCGTACCATTCCAAAGATTGTCTAAGAGGGGCGTAGCTTTATTGAAGGCTTAAAAAGCCTAAGGAATTTTCAACGCAGCCTAGTGAGGAGTCCAAAAATTCAGTACAGCCCTCTCTAGAGGAGTCGCACCCCTCACACAAGCTATTATACATCTTCTGGGGATGTTGTACCATGCTATGGGAAGGCCATACAATCATGAGGATAAGCAAAGGAAATTTTATATTGATTTGTTGACTATTCAATAGTCCAGGTCAGTGTTTTAGTATTTAAATATTAAGTTCCCATTGATGACATTCTGCTGTATGTAATTTCTTGAAGAGATATTTTTGTAACAGCAATACACAAAGTTAGAAAATATTTTTCTGCTGATCATTTTATGCAATGAATTGGTATTAGATAAGTTATGATTTTGAAGATTTGGGAATTGACGTTGTGGTCATTATTTAATATATATCCTCAATTCAAGTTGAAAACAAACTCAAAACAGCTAGTATGCAAACTGTTTGATGAAATGTCTGTGCACCAAAACTTGTAAAAACTCTATTTTGTTTTTCACCAAATATTTTAATTTTGATACTTTCTATGATTCTTAACAAATCCAAGTCTAAGCATGCAAATCCCATGTTCATTTTCAAGCTTGTTGATTGGTTTCGGATTTTCCTTGCTTACTGGTATTGCATATCACTTCCCATCCTTACATTTACATGTGTCTCTGAGTTCAATAAAATTAAGTTATGGATTGTTAGATATATGATTATGATCTCATAACCAAGAAAAAAAAATTAATGCCTGTTTTGGTCATCCACCCTCACTACTATTCTCATTCCAATCACCTGTGGCAACCCATCAAACTTTGCTACACTGCCTTCAAATTTGTGACTTTCATCAATCAATATCTGCCAGCTTCATTGGCAGTTCTTCTTAGTGCTTAGTGTTCAGTAAATGGAAAAACCAATGGACAGTTATTCAATACAAATATGGTGCCAATCTGTTTCCAACCTGATTTCTAATCTTTGAAGAAACATTATTGAACATCTCTTACCTTAATGTCCATATCCTTGCGCTCAGTACGATATTGATTGGTAAACTGAGAATCATCATTCAATAGTCTGTTGAAAAACTGCAAAGATGTACAGGGGAAGTCATCCTGTCACAAATAAAGACAACCTACTCATAAATTCAACTCGTTATTGGATGAGATAACTAGATATCATATACAAGCAAACAAAAAGCCATCACTAAATCACCTTTTTTATATTAACCAAAACAGCATCTTTAATGAAAGGCTCAAATGTCTTAGTAGTGTCACTTAAAGCAATATCACCATTTGAAGCTATTGTCAACTCCCTACTTTTTTCAGAAGCCCTAACTGAGCTGCTATGTGCACGTAAAGCAGACTGTTCTTCTTCCTGCAATTTATTGCCAAATGTTTATGAGCTGGTATTCTCAATAACAAAGCACAATATTGATTTGCAGAAAAACTTCTAATTTCCTCAAACTGCAAAAAAGGACTTGGGCATAGATAAATCATAATATTAACAATTAATATTTTATGATTTTCTTTCCATCAGAAAAAAAGTGATGTTCTTAGGCAAGTAACAACAAAAAGGTATATATATGTTATGTATGCGTACACGCATAAACATTTCTGTGTGTGTGTATGGATACTTGGGTACATATAGCTATTAGAAATTTAGAACTCTTCACATTTTAGAATTAACAAAAACAAGAGTTGTCAAATAAAAATTTGATCCTGTTAGTTTGCAATTAAAAATACAAATTTTCATAAATAATACGACAATGTTTTCAAATAAATATTGAATGCTAATTATGATTCAATGGAAACTAACAAATTTGAAATATTTTTGAGATTACTAAAACTGAGATGGAATGGAGGCCTCTTTTTTATTCAAAAATGGGTCAGGGTCTCAAGAGAGTACTCACTCTGCTCTCTGCTCTTAATATAGTTCGAAAGTCTTAGTTGGGGGAGATAGCTCTGCTGCCATTTGCAACAGAATATGAGGTTGGAAGCAGAAATTGAGATTAAAAACAGAGTCAGAAATCATGCCTGTCAGAAATCCAAATTGACAGGTTTCACCCTTTAAGGAATGGGCTCTTAAATGCTAGTTTATAAAACTTTTTCCTTCAAATAATTTTGAGATTGCAATATGAACAACTAGATTAAAATTAGGGGAAATACTGATGTACAGACCCAGAGGGTACTTCACAGTCTTTTATGACTTCAAGTAAGGTCAAGTGACCATTTTTCAGGAAGGACCACGATTCATGAATAGCACACACCTGTTCATAAGATACTGGACAATAGGACCAAATTTCCTAGAGGATCTTCCATCCATATCCCTAGTACAGGTCATATTATTTAATTATCCTTATCAACAAAATTTTGAAATTAGGCAGCCATCAAAAAATTGGAATCCACGTAGGACAATTTACCTAAATTACAGTGGAATCTATGTCAGAATATAAATGATAATTCTGCTACCTATGAAAATCATGCTCCAAATTGAGGGACACATTTGGGAAAAATCGGTAGATTAAAAAAGCATCCACTTCAAACAAAAGGGCTGACATGAATACAGATATCTATGAATAAATTAGCAGTGACTTTCTCAAGAACTACTCAAGCACAAAACTGATAGCTGCAAGCATGAAACAATGATTCCCACAAGAAGCACCAAGCCACAAATCTCCAGCACCTAATGCATCAACTCCAAAAGTCTCTGGGCCTAGGGAAATGGAACTGCAGATAATTTTGATAATCAAGGTAATAAAATGTAATGTCCCCTTTTATTTGACCTTAGAGAATAATTAAATGATTAAAATTAAGCTGTCGAAAAATTAATAAATTAAAAGACAACTAATTTTAATTATTTAAAAAGGTCATAAAAATAATTAATTAATTAAATTTTAAATAGTCCTAAGTTTCTCAGGATTATTTATATTTAATAAATTAAATGCTGAACCTTGGTTATTTTAGTAAAGTGACTTTACTTTATGTCAATAGAAAATTTATAAAATGGATCACTTTATGAGTGGGAATATAAGACAAAAGAAAATGAAAATTAATTAAATTCTCTCAACAATAGCATGTCAAAGGATTGAGAGCCAAAAAGCATTACATTCTTGACTTATTATTTCTTGGAGAATTTTTTGAGAGCTTCTACTTTCAGTTTAGCAAACCCTATGACGAAAACCCTTGGGTTCTTTCTTGTTTTTTGTGGACGAAAACCCACTTGGCCAATCCTTGGTGGATTTATCAAGAATTCACAAGTGTGCAGATTGATTCGGGTTTTGCAGGACTTGGAGCAAATTGATTTATCTTTCTGATTCACAGGTTTGCTAGATTAACAGGCATAAATTTATTAAAGATTTGTGAACAAATAATAAATTTATTTTGGTGGTGTGTGCAATGTGAAATATCCTAAGATATTGGTGCAGTGTGTGCAAAGTGTCTAGATGGGAATTTTGTGTCGTGGATGCATGTGAAGCAAGGAAGAATTAAATTAATTATTAAATTAAATATTAATATTATTAAATTCCTTGGCTGAGTGGTACCCAGCCATACCACTCATGAGCTCCTTAAAAAGGTGCGGTACACTTCCTATATTCTTCACCAATGAGGAATCGATGCATGAAGAAGGCATTAAGCCTTAGTTCCAACACAGCTACAAAGAGAGTATTAAAAGTCAACGCAGCTTCAAAGAGGAGTTGCAATATTTAATAAAGCTGCTGTACCATTTTCAAAGGCAGCCGTACCATTCGGGAGGTTTCCCTACAGCTATGAAGGAGGGATGAGAGTATTGGGGAATTGCCGATTGGTCTAAATTTCTGCTTTTAATAGATCAGCAGAAAAATGAATTTATTAATATTTAAATGTTTATGTGGTTTTTATGAGGAATTTTTGAATATTGCAGACTACAACAGCAATGTATATTTTTATCATGGCTTAATAACTTAATTATGTACCACAATCAATAATTTGTGATTAAAAAAGTTAGTTGCAATATCTGGGGTTGAGAAATTTAAATATTGTGATAATACGCTGAATTGACATTGGCTGCAAACTGTTTGACGAAATGCCTGTCAAGCAAAATTTGTGAAATTGGCCAATTTGGTAGGGATTCTTACGTAAAACCTTCAAAACATTTTCAACAAGCTATATGCTATCTGGTTCTGTTTTAAATATTTATTTTTGCCTGGTCAGTACACTCCAGACCTGTGCTTGGTTTTGATGGAATATGCAAGCTAATCTCATTGCTCAAAGTTTGTTGAAAATTTGGAAGTCCTAGATATTAAGTCCTCTCAATGCAATCTGTTATGTTAATTTATGCCAAAGAATTGAGGGATATTTAATTGATCCTATATGCCATTCCATAAGAATCTATATTGGATATAATCAGACCTCTTCAAAATGTAGCGCCTGAACTAGTGTGTGTAGGTAAACTGGAGTTGTGTGCACTATTGCTACTGATTTGATCATGATTTCATTGTAGGAATCTCTAGTTACGGTAAAATCTGTGACTAAAACTTACATGAGCTAATAATAATACATAACATATTCATTAGGAGTAATTAAGAATGAAATTCCCATGTTACCAGAATCCGCTGTTTTCTATCCACTTTTTACATTTCTGCCTATTCATGTCACTTCAGCTAAATAGAAATTAATAATTAAAAAGAGGAGGAAAATTTGAGATATAATGTACCTTCTTTTCAGCTTCCTCCATTGCCTTGAAACTTTTCACTGCCCTTTGCAGAGCCTTCTGTGCATTATTTCGATTCCAAAAGGATGCAAACTTATATTTAGCCCTTCCTGGCATGGAAAGAAAAGAAAATCTCCATACCATCATTAAATCATTCTAAGGCAACCATCCAAAACTTATGTAATGTTCCACTCTTTTTCATTAAATAAATGTTCAGAAAGCTTCTGCAGTTTTCTAAACTATCTAACAAACATCCATTCCTGGATTATTACAAGAATCCATATAATCAGGTTTACATACATACAAATGATTAAAATGAATAACAAAGGATAAATAGTCAACCACATTGGATCTCAAAATCATACATTCCATACGCTAAGATCATATGCATCCGAACTGGTGAAAATAATAAAATCAATATATACAGATATTTACGCTTTTTCTTAAACACCACCATGTCATACTAATCATTTGTTTGCTGCATCTAAACTCTCATTTCCTCCCAAAATTAAACTAAAGAAGAAACAGAAAAACTAGTATAAAACAAATCCAATAGAAATTAATTAGTATTATCATAGATGAGTCACACATTTCACTAGGAAGCATATCTGGAGGATTTAGATATTTCAAATACAAGGCTATATTGCAATCACAAGGCAAGTATTTTGCATTTACCACTGACCACATAAAACTCCTACCCTCCTTAACTTTGCAACAAATCTCCCACACATGTTCTTCTCTTCTAAACAATATCAGAGGACAAGCCTTTAGGAACCATAGTTACGAGACTCGGACTTGGCGAGGGTGACTCGACTCGGGGACTCAGGACTCGGACTCGGCGCAAACTCTGCAAAATGAAAAAACATTGAAAAAACCCTAGAAATTTAAAGATTTTTAAGGATTTAAAACTTGTTTCAAGCACCCTTTATTGAATACAACACAAATAAAAGAAAATTTGATCACATGCAAAGTATACAACAATCACATAAGTATAAAGTACACAAATTGTAGTTGCGCTGCTGAAGGAAATAGCATACTTAGATATATAAAATTAGTCAAATGTATACAAAACTCATGGAATATGAAATCCATGACATCAAATGTTTCAAACAAATATGAAATATCAAAACAATAACTACAAGTCTATGGCTCAAAGGAGTTTGCATCCTTCCTACGAAAGCATCTAAGGTGGGTCCTAGATGATGTAGCAACTACAGCCATAGTCTCTGCTTGTGACTCCATGCCACCCTCACCAACATTAGTTGTGGATGTGTTTGCTCGTGCTTTAGCCTCCTCCTCTGCTAAAATATTCCGAGCCAAATTTTTTCGTTTTTCAATTAACAGATTACAACATTACAAGCAAGTGCACCCGTTAAGGTTAGATGGATAAACCAAAACGTGCAAGAAAGCAACTCTAACCAGAATGGCGCCGATGATGGCGAGCATTGGTCAGAGGATCTTCTACTCTAAATACAGAAAGGAACTCAACGTCAAGTATGTGCTACCCAATCCAATGCGGAGTGAGGGGCGACCATATGACGGAGTAAGTACAAAAAGCAAAGCTTGAAATTAGATAATGCTGAAAGATGAAACTACTCGACACCCAGAATGTGCTTGCTCACCCAGAATGGGAAGTAGCTACCATAGGGCGGAGATAGATCTATTACAACAACTTTTAATGAAAGTAAGCGTTACAAATCGGAATTGAGCAACAATGAAAGAGACTGCCAGTACTACTGTCAGTTTACAAGAATAAGAATCATTCGTCTGCCAATAGCTTAGAACATTGAGAGCTTAGCGTTACATTACAAAGACTTCTTATCTTGAAAGGAAATGCCAAACAATACAACTTTCAAAGATCAACTTCTAAATCTGTTTTTGTTACAAATCTGTGTTTTGTATGAATAACCAGCAGCTTTTGAAAACACTCAATTGATCATAACTTTCACAAAACTCCTCAGAATAACATGAGATCGAATGCCATATCTTCTAACATTGATGGCGACTAAGTTCAATCACTGAAAACAGATCTAAAGGCTCTTAATTAATTTGCACAGATCCCAATGCAAAAACAGAAATGTACGGCCTAGTGAAGAGGGCGATCTGCTCTAGAAAAAAGATGAAAGCTCTATAAAATCTGCAAACTGGAAGAAAGGGGCGCCTAAGGCCTACAATGAGGATGGGTCAATACCCATATGCAATATTTTTGTCTTTTTGGATTTATGAGTAAAACATGCAATCTGCTGTCTAGAAACAATGCAATATGCTGAAACTATTAAATGCCAATTCGAATCTAACTATGCAATGAGCTGAGAACAAAGCACAAACTAAATGCAACTCACAGTACAATGATTCACCACTAGATGTTGTCTTGCAAACACGAAGTGATGCCCAAGCTAGGAGGCCTTCATTCCTCGAAGCAATCCCTGAGCCAATCCGGCAGCATAACAATATAGTCGACAAAAGATTCTGAAATGATGCACCAGACTTCCTTTTTATAAGTTTCGTTTGACTTCACGAAACCCTAAAATCCAACTCAAAGTTCAAACCCTAATTCTTCCTTCAATATGGCGTCCTTTTCACCTTTAGCTCAATAATCATATTTTAATTAAAACATCACCTTGATAAATGCGCCCCAATTAATTTGCTTTGACTTAGGAGAACTCATCAAATATTAAATATAACCTTAATGAAGGCGCCACCCTTTGAGTCCACCTTTTAAAATAACATTAAGTCATTCGACTAGGCCAAGGTGATAAATAACATTTTAATTATAATGTTATTTTTAAGTGAAATGAGCTTGACTTCCCAGAACTGCATTCTGAAGCCCAAAACTGAATACGCCACTTGAGTCAACTGAAGGGGAAAGTCAACTGCCTGATACCATCCTGTTTACTGCCAAAAATAGAATTTACTAAAAATAGTAAATTCCAGAAAATGCTCTGAATGCCGAGATGAGCATACCCCTGCGAAGCTCTCTGAAAACCCAGAAAGATTCTGCCATTGAATCCATCATCTCTGAGCAATGACCTCAAAAATAGGAAACCCTAATTTAACTTCCGACTAGCCTTCGGGTTCCCAAAGAAAGGCCAACGGTCACTGGAAATGTCAGGTTTGAGAAGGGGACATTACATCTGCCATGGCTATAGCCTCAGCCTCTCTATCTGCCCGTTCAACCCAATCAAGGTCCTTGTCACTAACACAGGTATACATCGATCATATAAGTATAAACACAAATTGTAGTTGAGCTGCTCAAGGAAATAACATACTTAGATATATAGTCAAAGACTCAAATGTATACAAAATCATCGAATATGAAATCCATGACATCAAATGTTCCAAACAAATATGAAATATCAAAAGATTCAAAACAATAGCTAGAAGTTTATGGCTCAAAGGAGCCTGCATCCCTCCTACGAATGTGTCTAAGATAGGTCATGGATGATGCAACAACCATAATATCAAGTATTAGGGCAATTGCCCTAATGGGGTTGAGGGGCAGTGCCCTTTGTGGGGGTCTAGGTGTAGTGCCTCTAGTGGGGTCGAGGGGCAGCGCCCCTTGTGGGGATTTGGGGGCAACGCCTCTAGCAGGGTCGAGGGGCAGTGCCCCTTGTGGGGGTCTAGGGGTAGCGCCCCTTGCGGGGGTTTGGGGCCAGCGCCCCCAGCGGGGTCAAGGGGCAACGCCCCTTGCAGGGGCCTGGGGGCAGCACCCCCAGCGGGGTCTAGGGGCAATGCCCCTTGGGGGTCTAGGGGCAACGCCACCAGTGGGGTCAAGGGGCAACGCCCCCAACGGGGTCAAGGGGCGCCCCCCGGGGCAGCGCCCTAGGCGCGCTCCCTATTGCAATACATGGCGGGGTTGAGGGGCGGAGCCCCCGCCACCAAGCCCAAATTAAGACCTCCAAAACCATACAAACCTTCATGGCGTACATCATTTTGAATTCACAATAAGTAAAAAACAAACAAGTTTTAACTTTAAATTTCAAGTAATTTTTTGCACTTTTCAAACCCTGCCTATTGCCGCGTCCTGCTGACAAGACTCTCCTGAACTCGGCGAGTTTGGGGAGTCCACCAAACTCGGTGAGTCCAGCCAAGACTCGACAGGACTCGGCCGAGTCCGAGTCCGAGCCCCCAAGACTCGGCCAGGGTGACTCGACTCGAGACTCACCAAGTCCTGGCGACAAGGACAAGCCTTTAGGAACACACAGTAATTTTTCAAATTGACAACATCCCCCGATCAAACCAATTGCCAACTGTTAGTGCTTTATCTTTATCTTAACAATGATATAGCTAGCTACTAGCCACATTACTTCTCTTTTTAGATTTAGATTTTTGATACCCTCTCCTCAAAAAGTACACTTAATTCAACATTTAATCTCATTGATTATATATGACTGGAAATTGCATATTTCTCAATCTCAATCTTATGTTTCTACACTCATTTTGGTGTCCACTCAGACAATCTCTAGGTATCCCTTTGACAATTTCTTGGCCTAAACTCATCTCTAATGAGTTATGCAAAGATGAACAATACTCAAATTTCAAATCTGACCTCCCAAACCCCCAAAACCCTCATTATTGCCTTGATAAGTTTTGTAATAGACACTTGACCTGAACGCTCTATTTAAACATTGAAAACCTATGCACTCCCTTCCACCTCCCTCCCTGCCCCCTCCCGGTCTCTCTCTCTCACACACAAACACTTACTAAATTTTCAGATCTCCATCATTTCCCTACATTCCTATATGGCTGAAAACCTGAAAATCCTCCATTGGCGAAGCCCATCTGTGATCTCCATCTTTCTCCCTCAACCTAGAATCCATAGATCACTCCTAATCCTCTCCTACAATATTAGGGTTTTCCATTTGAATATCTCCCACACCAACCCTTCATTATTTGAAAAAACTCTAATAAAATACACCATTATTACACAGCTAAAACCTTCCTTGAATTGGCCCCTTGGCTCACTAGTGATTTCCATCTCCCTGTCTCCCTTATCGACACACAGTGCACCACTGGCTTTTTGTATACTTGTCTAGACTCCTAATGCTCAAAATGTCACTGACAATCTAATGAGCTGATGACAGGCAATGAAAGAAAAATTATCAAATGCAAGTAGAACATAAGGAATAAATATTTCAATTTTTAGCTACTTGAAAATTGCACTAAAATCACATCAAGGTTTTCTCAACCATGAGATATGTGTTTACCGTCTGGACTCGCTAATGGAGGTACTCCATGTCCCCCAGCACCAACTCGAAGAATTATTGTAATTGAAGGGTTGATGAGTGCATGTTGACTTTTCTTAATCTGCATATAACAAAGTTACCAGGGAAAACACAAAGTTTAGTGTATTTAACTACACGCCAGCAGATGAAAATGGAGAAAATACATTAAAAAGTATTTCTATAAATCCAGAACTAGCCATTTATAGAAAAGAATATAAATTATTCATACCTCTTCAATATCTTCAAATCTTAAAACAACCTTGATTTGTGACACCAAAAAGAAACAACAGTATAAGTATATTATAATTATTTTTAAAATAAAAGAATCATCAATAGCATCCTTGCCTCTTCAAATCTGAAATGTCTTAAATATAAGAGCATAATTTTCAATTCATGACCATAATTTCTACAGCACATCAAAAAGAGCCTACAATTAGCATTCCATCTATAAACCCTTTCACCCAAGATCAATACATGAGATACCACTGCATGTGTCGCTGCTTTATAATTATGCCATTCCCATTGTGTTAAAATACACAGGAACTCTATGGGCAAGGAAGCAGAACCCTATCTCCCTATCCTTTGGGCCAAGCACAAGCAGCCTATAGCTATATGGATACGGTGGGGATGGGAAAAGGCACCAACTGAACTCACACCTTATGCAAAGCTCTTCATATTGCTATCACATATTAGAAAAATCATCATCACGTACTTAGCTGCATATTGTATCTACGAGAATGGTTTGCACTTGAAGGAGCTGCTCACAATTTGTAATGTCATTATTTTAAACCCAAGAAAGAAAACTTCAGGGAGTGCACGATAATTCACTGTTCCATTATAGAAAAGGAATTCACATACTATAGGCATAGTCTCTCATCCCTAAGTCCTACACCCTTAATCCTTCCTTTTTAAAGAATGTCATAGTAGAAAAAATAAAACAGAGGTTACCACAGAAAAATAATGGTGAATCATAATGAAATGATACGAAAACTCCATGCCATCTTTAACTGAGATTAATACAAGAAAAGTAAACGGAGTAATTTTCTGAAACTATTACATAGATTAAATATTTGGTTGTTAATTGGATCCTTTGTCAAATGCATGGCAATGATCTCTTGTATCCAAAAAAATGGAGATGGAAATCCAAGTTATGGACAGAATCAATTTTCCTTAATCACTAATTCATAAATCAATCCTTATTTGGAGAATCGAGACGAGAAATATATAATTCAACCGTAAGGTATCAAACATTCTTATATGAATATAATAGGCATTTGACTCTGGTCATTCTAATGATGGAAAATGGATTGGAATTAAGATATTGAAAAAAGAGAAGAAAAAATAAAAGGAAAAGAATGAGCTTTTTTCCTCTAGCTCTATGGGATAGAAATACATCTTACTGCTCTTATTTATTTTGTACGAAAAATGTACTAATAAAAAACGTGATTGTTGAAATCAATATAGCTACTATCCAATACTCATTTTCTTGATCTTGTGAATGGTATCTGTTGAAGACCAGGGAGGAAGAGAAGAGCTCACTTGCCTTTTCAGAAGTTGTTTGGTTGATATTTTATTCCAGCTACATTTTAGGAATTGATGAAAAAGATATTCAATTAATTCTTAGGTTATTTTGTGCTTGTATTTTTTGATGATATCCTTGTTTACAGTAAATCATTAGCATCCCATCTTTAGTGTTTGGACATTTTGCTGGATACCTTGGCCACAGAAAAGATGTATGCCAAGGCATCTAAATGTGAATTTGCTAAGGCATCTTTGGAATACCTTGACACATTATTTTTGCTAAGCGGGAACACACTAACCCTACAAAGACCAAAGCAATATGTGATGGTTTGTCACTTTGTACCCAAGACCCTTTAAAAACTTTGTGGTTTCTTAGGACTGGTAGGGTTTTATAGAAGGTTTGTCAAGAACTCCATAATACCTTGTCCTCTAACTGATCTTACCAAGAAGGATACTTTCAAGCGGTCCATAGAAGCACAAAAATCCTTTCAGGATCCCAAGAAACCTCTAGTCTCTACCCTTATTTTAGCCACTCCTAATTTTTCTAAGTCTTTCATCATTGAATGTGATGCTTCTAAATTTGTGATTGAGGTAATACTTTCACAAGATGACCATCACATAGCATTTGAAAGAAAGAAACTAAATGATAGAGAAAAATGAATGTCAACTTATAGCAAGGAGATGTTAGCCACCCTGCATGTAGTGGCCAAGAGGTGGCACTTTCTTTTGGGGAGCAAGCTTTTTTATCAAGACTGACCATCTCAACCTTAAGCACTTGTTGACACAAGCGACATTGATAAAGCAACAACAAAAGTAGATTGATCACCTACAAGCCTATGATTTTAAGATCCTTTATAAGAAAGAGGAGGACAATGTAGCGGCAGATGCACTATCCTGCTTAGATAAGATAAGCATATTAATTTCCACAAGTGACCAAAAGTAGGTAAATGAGGCTCAAGAATACATCAACAAACTGTAGAAAGATCTAGAAAGAGAACATCCTACAAAAGAAAAATAAAGGAATGAAAAGACTAATAAAACAAAATGATGTAGTACAGCACCAACACAAGTGATTAAGAGACCAATAAATATAGCCATGTGGGTGGAACAAAATCCACAAAAAAGAAGGGTTGATGAAGATTGGATTTATCAACTATCTTTGTCAGGGCCTAGAAGGGAGGAATCATTGATGATATTGTAATCAATGTGAAAGGACTGATACACAATCTAGTAGCACTCATTAGGGAGTGTCAAAGGTCAACAGGGTAGGCATGGTGGTGCAAGGAGGAAGCAAAGCACTCGTAGAATCTCTCCTAACATCCAAGGCCTACAATAGTGAATAAACTCATAATGTATGTCTATCCTTGTGGCCCAATTGGACATCACAAATGTGTTGGCCCATGATGTCGAGGAATAGAACCACATTGCTGACGGAGAACATGCAGGAACATTTGAATAGTAATGGTATGCTAGAAGAAATGTTGTCTACCTCTATGTGTGAAGTGGTATCCAAAGAGCATTTACTGTTGTTGATCTCCTTAATGGATTGGAAGAAAGATGTGATCAAAATGGGGGCTCCAAGGCTTTTAGGGACCCTCTACAAATATTTGTATCGAAGGGTGATGACCTCTTGAAGATAAAGGGCCAAGCATCACCAATCTAGATATTTGAAGAAAATAGATAGTGTTGCTTGAGTTTTTGTAGAGGTAGGGGTACCTCCCCTAGATCTAAAGGGAGCAAAGACAACAAATTCAATCCTAGCAAAAGCAAAGACAACAAATTCAATCCTAGCAAAAAATATGATGATCAATCTTAACTTGTAGCTGGCAAAAAAATGCTCTCAATTAGCCAAGGAGAAACCTAAATTCATGGAACCAATGGAGTTTGAGATAGTGAGGACAACAAATGATATCATCCACCACTTGTAGGAAATGTTCTATGTAAAAAGAAAGCTTGGGGCTAAGTGTCTCAAGGGGAGAGGTATAGGTGACCTAGATGTACCATTTGTACATATCCTTTTGTAGCTTTACTGATGACCTCTTATGACAGGAGTCAACAAAAAGTGCCTAAAAGTACATGAAAGGAGGTAGTCTATCAATAGAGATGTCGATAGATAGAAGGAGCAAGCTAGTATCAAAATACCAACAATGTTAACATCTAATGGGGTCCAAAGATGCAATCCACTTTTAAGAACAAACAGCTAGGTATGGATAACTCTCATGACCTAAAGCAAATCCCCCATGGAATTGAGTCTATGGATGTAAAAGTAAGCCTAAAGATAATCTCAAGGTGTAGAGGTTGGGTGCCAAACTTGACTCAAATGATGCACTAAGGAATAATCTATTTACAACGGATCATGCACTACAACATGATAGTTTTGACCCTCTCAATACCAAACCAATTGAAAAAACCCAAACAAAGACCCCAAACATCAAACCCATATAAAATTTAAAGTTTGATTTTTGTATTCAAAAGACATCTTTGAAGGTATATTTTGAATGTGGATTTCAAAACATTGATGCTCCAAGACAATGAGTCATAGCCCTCACAAAGACACGATCGAGAGGAAAGCTCTATGCTAAAGGATATGCAAAAAAAATGGAACCCACAAGCAGGTGTATGTCAATCTGATCTTTAAAGGTTCCCCTTTGTAGGAGAACAAAAATCCGAAAGATGGTATTTGGAAATGCCGAACCTTGGTTTTACCTAATGTCATCACCATCCATCAACCTACTTTGATACAAGATCTTCTACATGATTACTCAACTCACCCAGCCACAAACAATCTCAAACAAGAAATTGAAAATGGAAAAAAGAGGGCTTGATCAATTCAAAATGGCATTATCTTTTTGCAAAGCCGTACTACTTAAGGGATGACTCCTCCCTAGCTCAAAAGGCACTTGAGTATGTACATAAATACCCATCAACAAGCCATGTGTATTTCTAGAAAACTTATAGAAACATCAACTGTATTTTTTTCTGGCATAATATGAAAGCTGATATTTTACAATTTGTGGTTGAATGTGACACATGTCAAGGGTATAAAGTTGAGAGTGCTCCTTACCTAGGCCTTCTACAACCAGATGCAATTCCAAATCAAAAGTGCGAAATTGTCTATGGGCTTTATGTAAGGACTTCCCAAGTCTGAAAGTAATCATGAGGCTTTTGTTATTGAGATCAATCAACCACGTATGCACACTTCATTCCCATAACAAAGGCAATAAGCAATAGTCCTAAGGTGATTGGATTGTATTTCCAAATATATTTACACTACATGGGATCTGAGGAAATATCATTTGAGATCAAGATAGGATCTTTCAGAGTCATTTTTTCAAGTGCAATTTCATGATACAAGGGTTACATTCAACAAGAACACATCCCACCATCCTCACAGTTATGAACAAACAAAGATTGTGAACAAATGTCTAGAAGGGTATCTAAGAAAGTATGCAGGGTACAAGTAAAGCAAATTGCTAGAATTGTTACATTTGGCTGAATATTGTTACAACACAACCTATCACTCTACTAACAAAACAACACCCTTCAAGGCTTTATGTGGGTGAGCACCACCATCACCTTTGGAGTGGGTAATTTGAAAGGCAAGGTCCCAGCAGTGGAGGAAACATTGCAGGAAATATAGAGTACATTGCAACTTTTAAGGAAGAACTTGGCAATTAGTGCCAATAGGATGAAACAGCAAGCAGATCAACAACAAATAGAGAAAATATGAAGTTGGGGAGATAGTGTTTGTGCAGTTGCAACCTTATAAATAGATAACACTGAAGCATGTAGGGAAGTACAAGCTACAACCCAAATACTATGGGCCATACAGAGTTCATTCAAAAGTTGTTGAAGTTGAAGATGCATTGGATATACCAAAACGGGAAGAATGTGTGATGTTTTTCATGTATCTTGTCTGAAGAAGAAGACAGGTGAGTACAGTGGTGGCAAAGATAGAACTACTTATTATAGATGAAGAGGAAAAGTTGGTGTTGCAACCAAGGAGTATTGCTGGTTACATGGCTCGAAAGCTAAGGAATGGAGATCTCAGGATGTTCAAGGTAAAGTGGATGGGGCTACTTGCAAAGGATGCCATTATAGAGACAAAGGAATTTACAGCGAAGCACGCAAGCATTCCACGGAGGTTACAAAAAAAGATCCCTTGATTTGCATGAGGAGCTTGAGTAAAAGAAATTAATATGCCTCCATCTTCATTAATAGGTTAAATGTACTTGTTAGATGTGTTGACCTGAATTGTATTTTGTAATCATGTGGCCATGGGTTCACTTCCCAACATGTATTAATTCATATGTAAAAGCATCACTTAAAATTTTTTTAAGGTCAAGTTGTTCCCAGGAGGTCGCCCATCCTAGTCCTTCTCTCGAGCAAGCATGCTTAACTCTAGATTTTTTCCTTGCTTTGAGGACAAAGCTCCTTCAAGGGGAGGATGTGTTGTGCACCGAGGCACAACATAGTATTAGGAATATGTTATGCCCTATTTTGTATAAAGGCCCATGGCTTATATATTAGTCTAGGACAATATTATATTCTATTTTATTTTGAGTAAGTAAAATTAAAGAGGGGTGTTGTACCCCAAATTAAAAAAATTTGCTACACTTAGGCATTTTGAAGAAATGAGTAGAAGTCTTGTTAAATTTGTTAAAAAGGTCAAAATTTGGGTTTGCACGTCTTGCATGAGGGGTAAAAACTTGAAATTTTCAAAATCTGACGATTTGGGTCTGCTCAGAGCGACCAAGTCTACAAAACCCAGATCTTAGTTTTTCATCCTTACTTTTTAAGAAAATTGCTATTTTTAGAAATTTTCTGAAAATAGTAACTTTTCTGGGTTTTTCTGGCTTTCTTTTGAAACGGATACTGGCAAAACTTTCTAAAAAAAGAAAGTTTGTCCGCCAGGGTTCAAACTGATTTTGATTGGCTCAAAATACTTCCTCATCAGGCTGGTGTAGTCAGAATCAAGAAATGATCAATTTTGCCCTAGTGGGTCTATTCTGCTTTTTCAATTTCAGAAAGCATATCGGGAGCTTCAAAAGTCATCGATGGAGGCCAGTTAGCTGCCAGGCGTCAGATTCAACATGCAAGCACTAAACAGAAGATGGGATGGTGAACATGCACGAAGAACAAAGAAGGAAGTTGAAATCTGCAGAAAATGACTAAGTTTGCCAGCCATGGGCGCCCCAGAAGGAGATAGGCGCCCATCTTTTCAGGGCATCAGATGATGGAATTAGGGTTTGTGCTTCCAAGCAAAGTTGTTCAAATTCCTCCCAGCTCCGCAACGAGTCCGGCAGTGTCATCATTAGATCATTCAGTCACTCGAAATTCGAGATCAAACAGAGAGGTTTCAACCAGAAGACAGAATGCAAATCATGGAAAATCACTGAAAATATTCTAAGTCTGGGAACTTTCAATGCCCCAGGTGCCCAGGGGCGCCAAACCTTTTGAAAGGTCAAATGCAGCATTTAGGGTTTGCAGATGAGCTCAATCTCTTCTAAATTCAGTCAGCTTCGCAACGGATGTCCTCGTCAGATCATCAAACTAGTCAATCTCCAGCAAATCCAAATCAAGCTGAAGGCATAGAAAGAAGGATCAAGTTTGAAGATGAAAATCAGGAAAATATTCTAAGTTTGGAGCAAATGGGCACCCCTGAAGGAGATAGGCGCCCAAGTTTTGAGGGTTCAAACAGATGAATTTTCCAGTGAAGCCTCCAACGCGACTTCCTCAAAGTTGATCAAGCTTTCCAACGAGACCATCAACTCGCCTATCCGAGTTGGCAGTCATCAAATGTCGAAGGCTGAACAGATGAAGAAACAAGAGCTAAATGTCAAAAGTCAAAAGCAAAGGTGAAATTTATGGAAAATATTCTAACTCTAGTGAAGTTGGGCGCCCCAGCTTGCCAAGGGCGCCCAAACGTTTGATGCCTCAGATTCAACTTTTAGATGAAATCACTCCCAGTAGACCCTTCCCAGAATCTTCTCAGCTCTGCAATGAGTTCAGCCGTCAGTCTATCCGAGCTCCGGATCATCAGAAATGACAAGATCATCTAAAGGAGAAGAGTTGATGAAGAAACCTAAAAATGGCTAAGTCTGGTGAACATGGGCGCCCCTGGAGAGAAAGGGCACCCAAGATTTTGGAGCTCAAAATGATGGAATTTGCAGATACAATCTCCAAGATCATCTCTTCAGATTCAGCCAAGCTATCCAACGAATCAGACGGTTAGTCAATCTGATCAGTGTAGCTCCCGGAATCGAGATTTCATCAGAAGATCAAAGGGAAATGAAGAATTTGAAAATCACACAAAAATGGCTAACACTGTGAAGGTTCGATGCCCCAGAAGGAGATAGGCACTCATGATTTTGGAGGATCCAACGAAGGTTTTAGCTAAAGGTGCCTCCAGGATGATCTTCTCAGAATCACTCAGGCTTCACGATGAAACATTCAGCTCGTCCATTGGATCAACTTGGAAGCCGGAGATCAAAATCAAAGTACGGTTTCAAAATCGAGAAAAGTTGAAAAACTCCAAAAAAATGGTTAAGTCTGGGAGAAGTTGGCGCCTCTAGCCAAGAAGGGCACCCAAGTTGTCTTGCCTTAGCCAAAATTTTCAAATTTTCAAATTGCAAGATGAACATGAATGTCCAAGTTCAATGCACATGTTGATTTTAGGGTTTTGAAGATAAAAGCAAAAAGAAAGCAGAGTTATCTCAAGCCTAGAGCTTATTTAAGAGGCTTTTATCATTCAAAATTCATTATTCTTTGCAGTTGGCGTCCAAGTTGAAGAGGAGCAGCAACTCTGAAGTTTTTATTTCAACATTCAAGAGTTCAAGGTTGCTGATTTTTAAGAAGTTCTCCATTAATTTTCAGACCAGCAACATAAGACCTTTGTTTTTCATGCTTTTTTCATCCAGAACATCAAATTTTTGAAGGAGAAGGTCAAGGTTTTCAATTTTCAGCCATCTGGGTCTCTTCATCTCATCCTTCTGAAGAATTTTTGAGGACTTTTCTTAAGTTGCAGCAGCTGTTTTTTCCTTGCATGTCAGAGGAATCATCAGAGTTTGCAAATTTTGATCATCTAGGTCCTCTTGAAACGTTCTTCTGAAGAAAACCCATATCACAACTTTTTTCAAGAAAATTTCAGATTCTAGGGTTGGCAACTTTTTCAATCAGCCCTCAGTGTTTTTCAAATCTGATCATCTGGGTTCATTCCAAATCTTCTTCTGAAGAAAAACCCAGGTGCCAACTTTTTTCATGAAAATTGAAGAAATTAGGGTTTGCTGCTTTTTCAGTCTACACTCAAAATTTTCAAAAACGGGCGGTCTGGGTTGTCTTGCAACGGAATTCTGAGCAAAACCCATATCTCAGAAAAAATTCCAAAAAATTTGTCCATTTGAAGAAGAAAAACCAGCATTCTAAAAATAGAAAGTTGCTCAAAACTTGTCTAAACCTAGGTGAGTTTATAGTCATTCTTCAAGGTTTTCAAAATGGAATACACTCCCAATGATTTCCAGACCAAATCAGCTCTCTACCATGACTTCATCAAAACAGCTGAGACGGACTTGCATCACATCAAGCCAGTGTTCGACCTACATGCTTTGGAGAGCGCAAGTAACACTACAATCAGAAACCTAGGACACTTTGGACTCCTCGCAGTAGCATCCATTCCTATTTCAGTTCAGAGTCTCGAATTTGTGATCGCTTGCATCAAGCATTACAATCCGGCGACACGGAAGATCCAGTCAGTAGATGGCGGATTGATTTGCAGTTTGAAACCTGACACGATTGAGAAATGCTTCTCAATTCCACCTTGGCTTGAAAGTGTGACTATCTCTAAGGAAGAATGTGGAAGAATATGGGACGTAAAATACATCAAGAAGATTGCACAGAAGTGGATGAAAGAAAAACATAAACTCTGCCAAGTCACATTTCCATGATGTCAGCAAAGTTCAAGAAAGCGGCCAATGAAGTTGAAGATTTCCTAAGATCAATTGCAGATGGAGAGGATATCTTAAAAAAGCGCAACTTTGCTATTGATGGTATAGATACACCTAACCAAGACACGATTTCTTGCTTTTTAGCGGATGTGATTGAGATTTAAAGCGGCTTTCATCTAGAAGCTTTCTTTTCGCTTTCTTTCTATTCTTGGAACAATTCTTATCCATTCTTTGAAGAAGAGAAAGAAGATAAAATGTAATAGTTGGCGTTTCCTACTTTTCCTACTTTCTTAGGTGTTAGATGTTATCTTCTTCTAGTTTTAGAAATAAAGTTTGCTTGTTGAGCAAGCCCTAGTTGTAAAAGCAAGGAGATTTTAGGGTTCCCTACTCCTCTGCTTGCCTATAAATAAGAGCGTTGGCTCATTGTTTTTCTTAACGGTTATTGTGATAGCAAATTGCAAACCTGTAATGCTGCAAGTTGTTATTCAATGTCAGTTCACTTTGTGGGGAACCATGCTTGTGATAACAAATGTTGAGCCTATAGTGCCTTCTATTGTTAGTCAGTGTTGTTCAATTGTGTTTATGATAGCGAATTGTTGAGTCTCTTTTAGCCAGCAAGTTGTTATTGTAGTTGCTGTCCTCTTTGTGTAAGAACAAGATTGCAAGTCTCTTTTAGCTGCAAGTTCTTGTTCCGTGCATGTGTTTAGTGTAATCTTTGTTCCAGAAGTTTGAGAAATAAAGTCTTGAGCCTATTTTGCCCTGATATAATGTCTCAGATTTCCGTTATTTGTGTTATGCTTATATGATCTTTAATTTCAACTTGCATTGAAAGTAAGTAGATGTGTGTTGGAAGGAGAGTTTGTTTAAGTACTTTGTCAGAGAATCATACTTCGTGTTACATCCCAAATTGTGACGTTACAATTTACCATTACTAGATAGAGTAAATATGAATTTTGGAGGTGAATTAATGATGCTTGTACCTTGTTTTCAATATGAATGTTGTTTCATTTGATGTTATTCTTGGTGAAATACTGCATAAAGGAGAATATAAGGTTATTGATTTGTGAATAATCTAACTTTTGAAATGATTCATGTATTCTGCTTTGTTTTGAGCATATGACTCCCGTTGTCGTGTCATGATGTGCAGGAGACAGGTTCATACCTCCAGGCAGAGGAGAGATATCATTCGGGGAGGAACTTGGTCGGGTAAACAGTAACGAGTACCAATTGGGCATACACACACATATTATAGACCGAGTAAGCTAAGTCATTTGTTGAGTTAAAGGTAAGTCATCCGTAGGCTAGTTTATTATCATTAGGAGTCGTATCTACTTCTGAATGTGTGAATAAGTGTTGCTTGCCAGTATAACCATATGTGGAATAATGTTTCTGGTTAGAGGTGGGCATGTGTATATGTATATATACAAATAAATACGGTATGTACAAGTGTCCATAAGTATATTCATGTCGATACAACGTATAAAAGCAGATGGATATGCCATACGTGTGCATCGATATAAATGTATTTACGAATACATATACATAAAGGAGGTATACAAGTAAATATACATGTATACATACCCACAACCAACCTGTTATATATATGTGATTATGAATAAATATTATGATGATATTACCTCGGAATCTACGTATACACATATATATACATATACATGGGTACGTATAAATGAAAGTATGTTGACTGGCTCGCAGTATACGTACATTATAATTTAAAATGTATATGTATATACATTTATATATGTAAAGGTAAATATATTTATATATTTAATATTATATTAAGTATGTATATAATATAGTCTTTACAAAATATAAATATGTATACGAGATTATTTAAATTATTAAATTTAAATAATTATACATAAATATATAATGTAAATTAAAACTATATTATATATATAATAAAATAAATATATATAGATATATTTTATTAAATGGAATTGAAAATCAAATGAAGTCTAAACAAACATTTTTATTTAATATTCATTAAGTGTTGAAGTGAAATCACGAATTTGAAACATGAGACGTTTTTTCTCAAAAATGAATATTTCATTTAAAAGTCAAAATCAAATTACTGTGACTTCAAAATTAAATCGAATATCATTGTCACAATTTCGCCAAGATTCAAATATTTCTTTTGGAACTATATTGAAACTATGAAGTAGAAAATAAAGAAGAAATAAGAGCTTCCCGTGAAAATGGCGCATGAAGAATCGCACAACCATGACAGGGTAACAAAACGCGGCTAAAAGAAAGCCGTTTTCAACCAGGGAAATGGAGATGTGGGTGCCATTTGACCTGGGATTTAGTCTTGCATTAAACCGTCACTTATCCTTACCTATTGAATCACGCCAATACCAGAAGGTGTCGCGATTTTATGAACTGGTCATGTGCAAAATAAACTTACCTCATTGCTGTCAGCAAATGGAAGTCGAAATCTTCTCTATAGGGCAACACATTTCTCATTTGAACCATTCCAAACCCCGTTGGCAGCTTAGACGCCTTGGAAAGAGGAATTGGTTAAATCTTGAAACACTATAAAAAGCCTGCAAGGCTCATTCTTCAAAACACGGATTGGAAATTAGAAGTTCGATTTTGTTCATTCCTGAGTGTAAACTGTTTCTATTGAGAAAGCATTTATCAAATTGAGAGCAATATCAGAGTATTCATCAATTGTTGAGGGAGTCTTTAATCTGCTAAGGGTGTATTTTGTTTGTGTTGAAAGAGCATTCTTTGTATCTGAGAATAGCAGTTTGAAATTATCAACAGTTGAGTTAAGAGTTCGTTAACAGAGCTAGCTAGAAGTCCTTTGGCGGTAGGCTAGAGGAGAAGCATTCTCATATTTCAAACATCTGAGGAAAGCTCTTGTCAGGCAAGTTAACTCTTTTCTTTTTCATGCTTTCTGTTGTTCTTGTATTCAGAAGTAAGTCTGTTTCATATCCTTTGATTGAAAAGAATAGAGAGTGAAGGTTGATGTACTTAGGAATGAATATCTAAAGGATAAATGATTATTTGCAAAGAGATAATTTGCGAAATAAGAAGGTTTTTGCATGTTCTTTACTATTAGTTTTGTGTTCATTAGTGTACGGAATACACTAGGCGTTGAAGAGAAAATTGCATTAATTGTATTGACTCCATATATGGAGTGTATGCTTGTACATAGCTATTTAATACTAGGAATGGATTGAGGGCATTTAATAAGCTACAAGTCACAACTAGTTATAAGTTAACTTAGTCAAGTAACGAAGCTCCTAGGATGAGAGTATCCAATGTAAAGGAGATAGTTGTAGGTACTTGTTAAAATGATCTCCGTTCTAGTAGTTAGTTTGATGTAGGAAGTCTAGAGTACGGACTACCCCAATAGACCAACCTACGCGTAGAGTAAGAAAGCCTCAAGTCAAGTTGACCCTGGCTAGTGCACGTGATGGATGACCTACGTTCTTGATTGAATGTAAACACTTTGGCCAAAGTAGTGTAAGGAACCATTTAGTTGTAGTACTACACTGTCAATTCACCGTGATCCCGAAATACATTCTAGTTCGAGAGTTGTCGGTTGCACAGAATCTAGCTATGTAGGATCACA
The DNA here is from genome assembly GCA_007258455.2 of Sequoia sempervirens. Taxonomy (NCBI): domain Eukaryota; kingdom Viridiplantae; phylum Streptophyta; class Pinopsida; order Cupressales; family Cupressaceae; genus Sequoia; species Sequoia sempervirens. The sequence continues at coordinate 77,658 of VDFB02111862.1, forward strand.
ACACTATGTTCAGTTGGTAGTCGTTAAAGAATACCTCACCAATCTCTTCTTCGAAGGGAGGGCCGTTCATTGCAAAATGATCGTGCGGGGGACTGCATTATAAGTCTGTGGTTGGCGAAAAAGCACCCGAGTGATGTTTCCCCTCCACAGCAAGCGGCCGATGTACCAAGATTTGAAAGGACGGACTCCTGGACCTTCTTACTACTATTTGTTCTAAAGCTCATTGGAGCTATGTCAGATAAGGTATGTGTTCTTGTCTCATATACTTGTGAAGTTATGGAATCTATATTGTAATTGATATAGCAACATGTTCATGTATTATCAATTAAGAAAAGGAAAATTTTTATTGCAATGTTGTGATAACACGTTTACATACTTGAAGGATGTAAATTATGAAAATTTTAATTTTACCGAAAGGATAGGTTGTTACACTTCGTCCATTTCTATTTCTCTTGCTTTGTGTTTACTTGAGAAAATAGAAACGTCTTTAGCGTAAGTTAGTCGTAGTTGAAATTCCAAATCAGAAAATCTCAGCTACGGCGCTTGAGTTTTATAAAGCTTGTGCTCTTAGCTGATCAAAAAGATAGGCAACTTAGTTTTAGTTTACTTTCTTAAACACCATCAGCAAGAGGGAGCTTCCCCTCCTAATTTGAAGAGCAGTTTATCTGTGCATAGCTGTCTGTTTCAAATCCGCATTCCAAAGGTGCGAATTTAAATGCCAACAAGGGGATTAAGTCATAAGTTAATTAGAGTTTCTTTTAGTTTTCATATGAAAAGTGGAATAACCCTACTGCATGTGTCTTTTTCACCATTTCAACTTCTAGTGCAAAAGAGGGCCACCATCATGTGAGAACTCGTGTTACAAATGAAATTCCAAGTGGAATCCACCAATGGATGAGCAGGGGCTCCCATTTTATCTTCATCTTTGCATTCCAGTTATTAATTTTCAGCAGTTTATTTTGCATTTTTGTCTAGGATCACTGCATTTGGATTTGGACTAGGATCATACAGCTAGGATTTAACCAATTTGGGTTGACCCCCTCTAGTTATGTTTAAATTGTTTCTAGTTGGATGAATCACTTATGTTTGCAAAACATGCTGAATGAAATCTGAAAATAAAGACAAACCATCATAACTCTCTCACAGTTGCCATTGGGAATGCAAGGCAGGCCCAATCTAGCCATCTAAAGATGGTTGAGTTCCCCTAAATTATTACATATCTTTCCAATTGGTAACAATAAAATATTGATTAGGTTACATGCAAAGTAGGATCCATCTATCCACAAAGCATCATTCAGTTTTATTTTCTTATATTACAGTCTTAGTAAAGAAAGTGAAAGAGATAAAACGAACCAGGAACAGATTCCATACAGATCCTCAAACATGCTGCAATTGCTAGTCGCTTAATTATTTTCAAAATGACCAGATTTTGCTATAAGACTCACACGTTATGCACCATGATCAAAATTAACACTGTAACACGTAAAGGAAAAACCAAATAATTTGTATACTGAAGAGTATCTTCCTGACCTTCATCTGCTTGGCAAAGACATTTGAATGAAAGCAAATGTGCCATGCAGAAACATATAAACGTCCATGATATAAGAAAGACCTTTCCAATGCACATGAGTAGCTGTTTTCAACAACCTGCACAAGTGAGTAAATATTTACCAATGTCGGAGACCATTTATTTTTTTATGTAGTCACTAGCCTTAAGGACAATGGAAATATAATTTTTGCAAACCTGCTCACAAATATATTACACCACTAGACAGAGGGTTCAGGAATGGAGACTGGAACATCATTTTGAGACAGGGTATGGTAGCATATGAATAAGGGTAAGGCTTTGTTACATTTAGACATAGTCACCAAGATATGTGAGTACAAGCTCAGGGATGGGATCCACATCTCTGAAACAGAGTTCTTTGTGACTGTTATTTCTATTATCTTAACCAAATGTAGCTTCAATGCTGTAATATGAATATCTGATGACATAATGATGATAACACAAAACATAACAGAAACAAGTGCCAAGAGACCATTTACACTTGCCTCATCTGGAGGTAAATCGAAAATTGTCTGAAGAGGCCCAGGTTTCTGGTGGACTACTGTAGGCTCTGGTTTATCATGTGACATTCTTCGCCGTGCAACAGCTCCTACAAACCCATTCAGACTCCTACAAGAAACCTCCACAGACCCTTTTGAATCAGATAATACAAATAGCAACAATTTAGGATTACTGGCACTGTTGCAGAAACCTCAGAATAATAGCCATGGTACACATTCCAGTCATTTTTCCAATTAATAGAGCAGATTTAATAATGTTTTTCTTCAAGAGCTTGTTGATTTTATTCAATTTGTCACCTTCCAATTCATTCCCAGTTAATCTTTTTGGGATCCTCTCCTAATAATTGTCAATGATTTTGGTGGCATTGATTCCTTTCTTATCAGAAACAGAATACAAAAGGTTTTAGTAGACTAAGACAATTTAATTTCCACAACCCCTACATTCAGTCTTGGATTATCGAGCAGAATTCTGTAGACATCATACAAAACTAGCTATAGAGTCAGAAAGAAAACGATTGTCTCAAACAATTATCGTGTTGACAAAGAAAGGAAGCATGCTGTAAAGTATCAAAGCTTTACTCTATTGAACATTTCATCAACCCTTTTCAACAGACAATTTGTTAGATTTTTGTCACTCAGTGTTGCTGGGCACAACACATTAGAAAAGACTTTATTTTAAGTGATTTTTTCTCTTCAACTGGGCATATATATGAGTTTAGTTTAGACACAGATTTAAAGACTATTTTTAGGCACAGAATTAAATTTTATTTAGGCAGTAATATTAGTCTATTTTAGGTGCCCCTTTTGGGTTATGTTTAGGTGCTCCTTTTATTATCTTTATTTTGGGTAACTGGCATAATTTTAGAAGTAATTTTTGTGATAAAAGGCAAACTAAACATAAGGTGATTTGTTCTGATTTGGAGCACCAAGTTTATGAATTATATATGACCTTGAAAGTCAAGTTGGGCAATTTGTTTCAAACCCTTGAGCATAGAATCAGCATAGTGCTGAATTTGAACATGGTATCATAACACTGTTATTGAAATCCTCCAAGTCCATAAATGGAACTGTTTTGCTACCTGTGAGAGGGAGTTGTTGGAAGATTTTAGTGCCCTTCAAAGATTGAAGAATCCTAGACCTGTGAAAGGTTATAACATGTGATGCCCTAGTTGCTCCAGTGGCTGGAGTGTTACTCTGCGCCTATGATAGGTTGCTGATATGATTTAATTTCAACAGATTTGTTTAATTTCAGTGTGTTCCAGCTGCAAACATGACCATTCTCTGTCTCAAAAAATGGGACTGCCTAAAGGGTACTTCAAGTTCAAGTTTTATTCCTTGGAAGTGTAAGTTGCAGGTGCTGTTGGAAAAAATTTATCTTTGGGTCTATTTGGAAACCATGTTGATCCCTCCAGCTGATCCTGTTCAATTGGCTGAGCATAATAAGAAAATGGGCAAGGCAAAGAGTATCATCCTGGATTTTGTGAAGCATCATTTGATTCCTGACAATGCTAAAACGAAATCAGCAAAGGAGATGTATGATGCCTTGACCATTATTTGCTAGAGTATAAACACTCCTATAAGATGTTGTTGAACAACAAATCAATCCTACATGCTTGAGTGACACAGATATAGTAGCCAGCTTCCTGATGAAGATCATTGAACTTCATGATCAGCTTGCAGCAACTGGAGTTAAGGTGGAGGATGATCAATCGGTAGCCACAGCCTTAAATGGGTTATCTCCATCCTAGGAACCAGATGTTCAGGGTGTTTGTGCTTGTGAGAAGCTTCCACATTTAAGAAGCTTTTAAATCATTTTATTCAAGAAGAAACCAAACTTGAAGCTACTTAAATCAAATTGAAAGATAATCAAAATCAAGCTCCCATTGGGAAGATGAAGAGAAGTGGCAAGAAAAGACATGGGAAGGGTCAAAAAGAAAAGCACCAAGATACAAATTCTTTTTAACGACGGACAAAGGGTTTGTCATATAAGGTGTTTCAATCGCAAAAAGTTTGGCAACTATGCTTCTCAATGGCCTAATAAGAAGGGGAAGGGCAAGCAGCACTAACAACAAAAGTAGTTTATATGGCATGCAAATATTAAAGTAATATTGTAATATTTAGTTTATAATAGTCAATTAAGTCGTTAGGATAGACTTTAGGAATATTCTTTTATTCTTTATGTTAAGTTCTTATCCTTTGCTTTATTAGTTGTTGATCTTATCCTTTATTGATAAATCTCTTGTATCTCTTATATAAGGAGACTTTCACTCCTTAATTTTAATATTGAATATCTTGGTAATCATTCTTTGTGTTATTACTTTCCGTGATATGGTATCAGAGCTCGGGTTTTGAAAATCCTCGGGATCGTTGAATGCATGAATTCCATGGATTGTGGCAATGACGAACTGCACACAAGAGACACAGAAGAACGTGCCAAAGGAGATTGTACAGATCAGCCAAGGAAAATCTCAGATTTTTTCCTTGAAGGTTTTTGGCAGATTTTTTACAAAATTTGTGGGTTTTTTATATTCAAAAATCGCAGTTTTTTCAATATAAATCATGGAATTTTCTAAGAAAAAATTTGTGCCTAGTTTTCTATGAAATCACATGCATTGTTTGGTTGAAAAATTGCACCTTATTTCCTGCACAATTTTGATGATTTTTTCTATAAAAATCAAGGGTTTTATATGCAAATTGTGTCTGCAGGTGTTTCAAATCGCTGCGATGGGTTTTCATTTTTTTTTTTATGATTTTATAAAATTGTGGCATTTTCCTGCTATTTGTTGGGTTGCACGACAAGGATTTATGGGCAGCCAACTGCTTTCTGAAGTGTTTTTTTGGTGCTGCAACAGGGATTTTTCCAAATTTGGCGATGGATTTGGTGATTGTAAAAGAAAAAATTTGGCAACTAGGGTTTTAGTCGACACTTCTCAAAATTTTGTTGCAGATTTATGTCGATTTTTTATAAAATCGTGGTTTTTTACTTTGCTGCTCAGGTTTTGCCAATTTTTTTCCTAAAAATTTCAGTGGTCTTCTTTCAAAAGCAGCTAGTTTCTTTGTTTTCCGTAATTTCATATTGTGGGAGGGATGGCTTCATTGCCCAACATCATGTTGGAAGGCAGCCAGAGGTTCACTAGCAAAAATTATAACACCTGGAAACAGAGGATGCTCACAATCTTTGAATATAGGTGCCTTCATCAAATCGTCCTTTGTACTAATACACGGCCAACGGTTGTGGGTAGAGACCAGGGCAAGTTCGGTGAGTGTAATTGTGAAGTTGTTATTCTCATAAAATGCTTTTAGAGATTCCATCAAACAAATCTTCTGCAGAGATTTGAAAACACCTACGAGATCTGCGCGAGATGTCAGATAAAGCCAGGGCCTTCTTCCTTAAGAATATGTTGTTCTCGATCATGACAGATGAGAAGAGGTCTTTGCAAGTTCATTTGATGAAGATAAAAGACATTCACAATCGATTGGAACCCATAGGTTGGAAGATGGAAGAAGAAACTATGGTGGTTATAATGCTGAAAAGCTTACGATGGTCATATAAGCATTTCATTGAAACACTCAACATCACATCTACCAATGTTGACTTGAAGTTCTACAATTGGTGCATCAAACTCTTGCAGCAAGATAGATGGAAGAAGCAGTTTGGTAGCAACAGTGGTTCACAGAATGTAAAGCAAGCCTTTGTAGCCAAGGACAAGAGCAAAGGCAAGTGGCCTCAAAAGAAAGGTCAAGGAAATTCTAATGATAGTTCGAAGAATTTGAAGATTATTATGTGCCACTATTGTGGTAAACTTAGTCACATGAAGAAGCATTACAAAAAGAGGTTAGCTGATCAAAAATCCAACTCGGGAAGGTCTCAACCATAGATTACATAATCGCCGAGTATTTTCCGAGTGGACGATTAATCGCCAGATTTTAAGCCAAACGATTATTTTCTGCCTTTACTCGCCAAATGCGACAGTAGTTTTAATGGCCGACTTTTGCCCTCATTTTCGCGCGGATATTTCAAGGTTTTCATGCGTTTTTTCTGTGTTCGTTTTTATTCTCGCGTTTCTACATTTTTTTTCTTCGTTTTTTGCCGCCATTTCGTCTGTTTTAGAGCTGTTTATTGCCTGCTTTCGTCGCCACTCTTGGTTTCTCCTCCTCCAAACTCTTAATCGCTGGTATTAACCTGGTTTCCGCTACAGCCTGAAAGTAGGGTTTCGAAATTTTCGACGAGCGCTTTAGAGTATGTTTATTAAAATGAAAATTACGGCCAATATCCTAATAACGAGCACATTTAGGTTTTAACATTATAGATTTAAGCTTAGCTTAATTATTATATAATGTATATTTTATATAATAAAAAATAAATTATAAATAATATAACTATATCACTTATTAATATTATATATTATAGTTTTTAACAAAACTATTAAATACATATATAAAATTATTTAACTAATAGTTAATAATTATTATATTTTTAATATAATACAAATGAGCACATTTAGGTTTTAAAATTATGACATCATAGTTAAGTATATATTAGCATAATTAATATATAATATATATTTTAAATTTTTATATAATAAAAAATAAATTATGAATAAAATAATTATACTACTTATTATTATTATTATATATTATATTCTTTAACAAAACTATTAAATACATATATAAAATTATTATAATTAATAGTTAATAATTATTATATTTTTTTTTTAAAGAAATTTTGCTACTTTTAAATTGCCGAGTATTTGCCGAGTATTTTCCGAGTCATTGCCGAGTATTTTCCGAGTCAAAAATTTTGGGCTTGCCGAGTACTCTCCGATTCCGAGTATGTAAACTATGGTCTCAACAAAAGGTTTATGTCATAGAGCATTATGGGCAGAAGGAGTCAAACTTCTATGCTTTCATGTCCAAATGACCAGCAGATCAAGCAAAGTCATATGCATGGTACATTGATTCTAGAGCATCTTGACATTTTACTCACAGGAAGGATCAATTCACAAAGTACATGGCTTGCTTTGATTCAGTGATCTTCAGTGGTGGTGAGGAGTATATAGTTGTCGGCAAAGGCAATGTTCAAATAACCTTTGGAGGGAAAACTCTTATTTTCCTCACTGTATACTATGTTCTGGGCATGGAGCTCAATTTGCTCTTGGTGAGTCAAATTATGTGCCATTGTCCCAAGATGGACGTCATTTTCAACACACACAAGTACCATATTGTTGACAAGGAGTCCAAGAAAACCATCGCACTTGGCATAGAGAATCATGGATTATATCAGCTTGTTGATACTAGAGAGGTTCGCAAGCATGCATTGGCAGCCAAGAGTTCATTTGCTATCAATACTCTTTGGCGTCAGTGTTATGGGTATCTCAACCTTTATTATCTCTCTCAGTTGGCTCGAGAGAATACGGTAGAAGGTTTACCAAAAATCCAATAGCAGATACAAGGTGTTTGTGGAGCTTGCCAAGCAAGGAAGCAACACAGATCTCCATTTTTAGAAGGACAGGCTTGGAGAGCACAGAGGGTCCTTCAGCTGGTTCATGTAAATGTATGTGGACCAATGAATATGGAATCGATCAATGGTGCCAGGTATTTTCTTTAGTTTGTTGATGATTTCAATAGGTAAATGTGGGTGTTTTTCCTAAAAGCAAAATCAAATGTGTTTAAGGAATTTCAAAAGTTCAAAGCATTAGTAGAAATAGAGTTTGGTTGTTCAATAATCACCCTTAGGTCTGATAATGGGGGTGAATTTTGTTCAAACGAACTCACGAATTTTGTGCTAAACACGATATCAAGCAGAATGGAGTTTTTGAGAGAAGGGACCGTACTATTATGGAAATGGCCCGGTGTATGTTGGAGAATAGGAGTGTTCCCAAGAAGTTCTAGGCTGAGGTTGTTTACATGGCCGTTTATCTTCTCAATAGGTCTTGGACATGAGCAGTGAAGGAGAAGACCCCAAAGGAAGCATGGTCTAGGAGAAAACGAAAGGCGAGCCATCTAAAGATTTTTGGTTCTACTGCATATGTCAAGATACCAGATGCAAAGAAAACCAAATTGGACTCCAAGAGTCAAAAGTTAATGATCACAAGGTACAATGACAATCATAAAGCCTACAGACTGATTGATGTGGGCACTGGTCGCTTGACACTCAGTAGGGATGTAGTGATTGATGAAGAAGTTGGGCCTTTTCAACTCTCTTCTGACATCAAGAGTACTGACGATCAACCTCTAAAGGCTAAAGGTTTGGGTGTCCAACTTCCATTAGCTACACATGAAGGGGGGAACTATGATGATCTCAAACATGTGGAATCTCCCAAGCAAGTACCAATACTAGATGATTTTCTTCAAGAAAACCTAGATCAGCATCCAAATGATATAGTACCAAGCAGTCCAAGTCATGATGATCACACTAATTTGGATGAAGGGGTTTTTACAAAGAGACCTAAGAACACTCATCGGTGATGTTCGAGATGATAAAATGGTCGAGGGTCGATCATCCATAAGCAAGAGCAAGTGGAACACAGTTAACTTTTCTCTTATGGTTGACATTTAGGATGTTCATGAACCCCAGGATTTTGCAAATACGAAAGGTAAACCTAAATGGGAAAAGGTCATAGAAACTAAACATTAGAGTCCTATGAAAAATAAGACTTGAATTCTTTATGATCTTCCACCAGAGATGAAACCCATTGGCTACAAATGGGTGTACAAAGTTGATGGTACACTTGACAAGTACAAGGAACGATTGGTGGCTAAAGGATTTTCGCAGAGAGAAGGTATTGATTATGAAGAGACCTTTGCTCCTACAACAAAGATGAGCACCATTCATCTTGTTCTAGCCATGGCAGCACAGTTTGGCTGGAAATTCCATCAAATGGATGTGAAGAGTGTCTTTCTCAATGGTGATTTGGAGGAAGAAGTGTACATGACATAGCATTAGGGTTTTCAGGTTGCAGGAAAGAAGCATCAGGTATGCAGACTAATCAAGGCTCTTTATAGGCTAAAGCAGGCACCTAGGGCATGGTACATAAAAATTGGCAGATATTTGGATGAGCTGGGGTTTCAGGGAACTCCTTCAGATCCCAATTTATACGTCAAAAGCATAGGCAATGAAATCATCCTTCTAGTCATTTATGTGGATGATATCATCATTACAAGTAGTAAGGCACATTTGATTGAAGAAATCAAGTGTAACTTGTGTAAGTCTTTTGACATGACAAACTTAGGCCTCCTACATTATTGCCTAGGTGTAGAGGTTTGGCAGACAAGTGGTATTTTTATTTCTATCTAAATATGCCAGGAGTTTGCTAGACAAGTTCAAAATGACAAATTGCAAAATCTCGTCTACACCTATGGAGAAAGGGCTGAAGCTTTCAGCCAAAATAGACTCAAAAGTAATCAATGAGTCAGCTTTCAAGCAACCAATGGGCAGCCTTACCTATCTTACAACCACTAGACCTGATTTGAGTTATGTTGTGAGTTACATTTCCCAATTTATCACAACCCCAAAGGCAGAACATTGGGTTGCAACGAAGCAAGTGCTGAGATATGTGAATGGGACACTTGACTTTGGCATTATGTATAGTAGAAGAAAAGATCCAAGCCGGTTGGGTTCATAGATTCAAATTGGGCAGGCTTTATTGATGACAGGAAGTCCACTTTTGGCTATGTTTTCAGCCTTGGTACAGGTGCAATCACATGGAGCAATAAGAAGCAGGAGGCAGTAGCTCTTTCCTCGGTAGAAGCAAAGTATCAGGGAGCTATCAAAGCAACATGTGAGGCATAATGGCTTCAACGGATGCTTTCAGACACGCACATGTCTCAAGCAGGGCCTTCACCCTTGTTTTGTGACAATCAAGGGAAGCTAAAGCTTGCCAAGAATCCAGTCTTCCATGAGCATACCAGACATGTGTAGCTTCATTTTCATTTCATCAGGCAACTTGTAGAAGATGGATCAATGATGTTGAGTATTGTCCAACTGAGGACCAGATTGTAGACATTCTTACCAAGTCCTTGAGTCCTGACAAATTTGTAAACTTTCCAGATAAACTTCGTGTAGTTAACAAATTGACCATTAAGGGAGGGTATTAAAGTAATATTATAATATTTAGTTTATAATGGTCAATTAGGTCGTTAGGATAGACTTTAGGAATATTCTTTTATTCTTTCAATTAAGTTATCGTTTGCTTTATTAGTTGTCGATCTTATCCTTTATGAATAGATATTTTGTAGATCTTATATAAGGAGACTTTCACTCCTTAATTTTAATATCGAATATCTTTGTAATCATTCTCTGTGTTATTACTTTTCATAATAGCAAAAATTTTAGTAGTGGATGAGCTTTCATCTAGGCTTGAGACCACCTTCTACATGGTTTCATGTTTATGCACTTACACTATTTTTGGTGTAGGTTATTATGTGGCCAGTGGGGAATCTGGACACTTGCCTTAAATAAAAAAAGCTTCTAGCAAATTTCAAGAGCTTGGTATAAAGATAGAACTCGATGATAATGGTACCCATCCAACTATTGGAGAAAGAAATATTTCTTTCTATATGCCTCCTAGTGACAATGAAATTGAGTATATCTCTAAAGACTTTAATGTTTTTTGTAAAGGTACAGAGATTAAGAGGGAGTTGATCATGCCTTAGGACCCCAAACAAAATGGGGTTCCAAAGAGGAAGAATAGGTATGTCATAGAAACTATTAAGTTTACAATTCATGACTTAGATCTGCCCATGGTTCTTTGGGCTTAAATATGCAATTGTGCAATATACATATTAATTTATTAAAGTGTCCTCACAAGGGTTTTATAGACAAAACGCTAGAAGAAGCCATTATTGAAGAGAAAAAATATGATGTTTCTTACTTTTGAGTGTTTGATGTTTGGAAGTCCAATTTACATTCATGTCATAGAAAAGAAAAGGACCAAATTTAAACCCTCCGCCCTGAAGGGCATCTTTTTCACACATCTGACTAACACTAAGCAAGTTATGTTTTAGCCCTTCTACATACAACACATCTTGAGCATTAGTTTTACCATCTATGCTTAATGTACCTTTTCCAGTTACCTTAGCAGTGGTATTATCACCAAACTTAATTGTGCCACCATTCCATTTCTCCAAACTGGTGAACTTGCTCTTATCTCCATTCATATGACTAGAGCAACCGCTATCAATTACCCAAGGATTGCCTTGTCCTTTGGCATGAAAAGTTGTTTGGACAATCATTGAATTTTCATTCCTCATCTCAGACTTCTTCTCTTTCCAATATCTTTTTAAATTTTTCTGCTTTTCCTTAGAACTCTGTGCAGATTCTTTCTTTTGTGCAAGGGGTGCAAATTCTTTCTTGACTTGCATGAACATGAGCTGATATGTTTTTACTTTGAGAGATAAATTTCTTTTTCTCCTATCTAGGAAGCTTTGAAAACACGCTTCTACAAAATTTGGCTATATGTCCATAATTATTACAGTTATAACAAACATCATTTAGACCAGCTAAAGGAGCAAAAGGATTTTTTCTTTTAGCTTGCAGGAACATGAGCTGATCTGTTTTTACTTTCAGAGATAAATTTATTTTTCTCCTGTCTAGGGGGCTTTGAAAACACACTTCTACAAAATTTGGCTATATGACCATAATTGTTACAGTCATAAAAAACATCATTTAGACCAACTAAAGGAGCTAAAGGATTTTTGCTTCCAAAATTGTTTCTATCATTTCTTAAAGGTCTGATACTGCAATCTATAGCTTTATGTCCATACTAATTTCATGACAAACAATAACCATGAAAAGTATAATTAAACCTGGTTTTTCTTGCATGTTGGCCTTTGAATATCCTCTTTCGATTGTGCACTTTGATGAATCCATCATTCATTTCCCTGTGCTCTTCAGTCTTCTTATTCTTCATGAACTCTTCAAACTTCTTGGAAGTGGTTGCAATGTTTTTAGAGACAGCATCCTTGAAACTCGTGTCTCCCTTATATCATAAACCAACAAACTTATTGAAAATAGATTTTTGACTGCCAATCATTTCATCAAGGACTTCAAAACTTTTTCCAAGCTTGATACTTCTATTTAATTGTAAATTTGTCTTCTCTAATTCTTTCCTTAAAGAGACAACTTCAGCCTCTAGTTTATTACATTCTTCTAGATTGTTCTTCAAATCCAAACTAGTTATCTCTACTATTCTCTTTGATCCTTCCAACTGCAGCTTTAGGTCAACTAAGGATTGAAGAATCTGAAAAACTTGTTATCTCTACTATTCTCTTTGATCCTTCCAATTGCAGCTTTAGGTCAATGACAAGTTTTTCAGATTCTTCAATCCTTAATTTGTACTCATTCTGTTTTCTTTCATCTCTCAAGTCTTCTAAAGCAGAGACCAGTTCACCTTCCAAATCTACCTCACCTTCTTCTTCCTCTTCAGAATCTTCACATTCTTTAATTTCTTCAGCCATAAATGCAGTTTCACCTACTTCACTTCAGAAGAACAATCATCTGAAGAACTAATTTCTTTATCAAGATAAAGACTCTTCTTCTTTATACCATAGTTTCTCTTTTTATATTTGGAAACTTCTTGACTCCTAGAACTGTCTCCCTTTTCATTTTCATTTAAAGGGCATTTTGAGGCATAATGACCTATTTTACCACAGTTAAAACATTTGAAAGGTAACTTAGCTTTGTATTTGCCTGAAATATGCTAACCAATTTTTTCGGAAGATTTACACAACATAAACCAGCACTAGCCAACTTGATTAGCATTAGCTCCAAATTGAAATACAAATTGAAAAGATCTCAACGCCAAGAATGCACACTCAATCCCAAGGAAGGAGAGGTGTTGTCATATGGCGGAGTAATTACAAACAACAACTTGAATTGAAGCAAACTCAACGTCAAGAACGTGCACACAAGATCCCACTGAGGGCGAGGTGCTAACATATGACGGAGTGATTAATTGAAAACTGGAAACTAATAGGCGGATAACCAGCCATGAAGCTACAACAAACTAATTCATTCGCTGCAGCGGGCATCCACTTGAGAGTGGGGATTCACCACTTTGAAAGTGGGTACAAAGAGAGATACAATCAATTATCCACACTGGCGGTAGACCATCCAGGGGTACTTAATGTGAGAAGAAAGAAGAATTAATTGCAGCGATTAGAACTGGAACAGTACTACTGTTTACAGTCTTACAAATAAGGAAATAAGCTGCAAATTACATATGAATTACAATAGTCTTCAAGCACATGAGTAATAGATGATCTCATACAAATAATTATCTCTCTAACTGCTGCTAATGAATCAAAAATCAGAACTCCTAAAGTCTGATACAAAAATCAGTAAACTGACAATGTCAACCAGCAACTGTGAAAATCAATGAAGTATTCATAACTCACTCAATTCACCTCCAAATCAAATGATGTCTTTTGCAGAGGTCTTCTAGAAGGTAGGCGCCCAAAAACAGACACCAAACAACAGCAAAATTCAACTTATAACATCTTGCACAAATCCCAATGCTCTTAGAAAAGTACGGCCCTCCTTGGAGGGGCGATTTTCATTTAAAAATCAGACTCTTCGAAATAAAATCCCAAATTAAACATGAAGGGTCGCCCAAGGTCAGCAAATGGAATGAAGAAATACCCAGAACCAAATTCAAACTGGAAAATAAGCTATGAATCAAAATCACCTTCAGCTGTAGATGAACCAGCAAACCAAAATTGCCAAAAACTCCAGAATTCTCCAATCAAATGAGCTCAATCTGCTAGTCTGATGTTGAGAAGCAGCAATGTAGCCAACTAGGTGTTATCTTGCAAACACGAAATTGGACGAAAGGCTAGGAGGTAGACATCCTCGAAGCAAAATATCATTTGTCATTCCGACAGCATAACTTTAGCATAATTTCATGGATCCCAATGCTGAAGCAAAGCATTCATTTTATAGAAGAGTAGAAGACTCTTCAATTCCTCAAGGAAGCACGCCAAGAGTCACATGAGACTCTTCAAATTTCCAAAATAACAATAAACCTTCAAATGGCGTCCCTTTTTGCAAGAATATAATTTTCACTTTATTTAAAACAACTCAAAGTGTGGCGTCCTTTTTTTTCCCAAGGCATTTAAAACTTTATAATTAATATTTAAAGCATATGAAGGCGTCCCCCTTCATGACCACCTTTTAAGACAACTTCTGAAGTTATTCTCCTAGGCCAAGGGGTCAACTGCAATTTAAAATATTAATGCCATTATTTATGAAATTCACCAAATAGACTTCTAGAAGCCAAAACTTGAATTCAGATAATTGCTCCAACTGGGAAAGTGTTCCTAAAAGATGACAATCTTCATACTGCCAAAATTAGAATTTACTATAACTAGTAAACTCCTAGAAAAGCCATAGAACCTCAGAACTGGAAACCCTAATTTTTCCTCAAACAAGCCTACAGGCTCCCGAAATAGGCTGATGAGTGATAGAACAGATCACTGATGATAAGGGGACATTACATTGCCAGTGCCCTTCTTCAATCTTCTGACAAAATTTAGCAATTATATTTAGCAACAATACTTAATCCAAACTAAAAGACATAACCGTTGGATAAGTCAACCCAATTCAAAGAGGTGTGTCTCTTCTTGGTTAAGACATAGAAATATAAAAAGGGATATATTTCAAATGCAAAGGCATCATCATGGATTAGAATATGCAATTATATATACTTCTGAATAGAAGATCGGAAGTTCTCTTTGAGATCCAATGATCAACCATTAACGGATGCATGAATGAGTGGCAACTATTAGAAACAACACCCATCTACAGTTGCATGAATATAAAGATTAAGTCAGAAACAGCACTTTGATGAGAGGTCTAAACCTCTTCCATAAACAATGCACAATTCCAACTTAACATTTTAGAAACGGCATTATAATTTGTCATTACTAAAATAATATTCATTTCAAGATTCTTAAATTATTTAGTAAGCATTGATCAGTTGTTCTTAAATTTGACAATTTTACATAAATATTGGATGACAATTTGTGTCATTCCAACAAGAAATAGATCCTAAATCAATTGATCCGGAGCACAGGTCATTACAGTAAGATCCTTCTTGTCCAGCCATAGTGTTCTTGAAACCAGATCTACCTTAAGTTGATTAAACTTTCTTCAAGGAACCTTGGGCTTTGATACCAATTGTTGAAAGAACACCAATACACTGAGAGGGGGGGTGAATCAGTGTATGCAATTTTTTACAAAATTAAATCAGCAGACAAGGAAAAAGATCACAGATAAGAAGACACCAGATATACGTGGAAAACCCAATGTGGGAAAAACCACGGTGAGAATGGCTGCTAGCATCTACTATCCTAATTCATCCTCACTATAAAAGATATTTCATATTACATATGTTTTGTAAGCTCCAGATTACAAGTACATTGACACCCAAGACAATGTTTTGAGGCACCAACCTCAAGGTACACTGCACACCTAATTGAGCACCAACTCAAACTTTCTAAGGCACCAATCTCTATAACATTACAAGTTCATTTATGCTACTGTTGGTTCTTCTTCAACCTGAAATGCACCTTTTCAATTCATTAATCTAGATTCTCTTCCTCTGCTCTACACTTCTCTCAATTCACTATTACCAAGATCATCACACACTGGGTGTAAGTTTTAGGATCAGAAATGTAAACAATAAAAATAAAAAAACAACATAATGAACAATGAACACAACAAGATACCCTGGGAAAACCCTCCTCGAGGGAGAAAAACCCAGCAACAATTATATCTCTTATATTATAAATAGAAGAGCAGAAATCTGCTTACAACTAGGCCCAAGCACAAGGCCAATCTGAAGAAATAAAACACAGCACCTCTCCTAGAAGCGAATGAACAAATAGTATAATGTCTCCTTTATTTTTTATCTCCTTGAAGCAATAATCTGATCTGCTGCAAATATGCGAACTCTTCTAGAAGTGCAAACTTGTCTTGAATTAAATTGAATAAGAAAATGAATGATGGTTGCCTTGTATATATACAAACAATATGTCTCTTCATGTAAAGTTGGCCTCTTTCCCAAATGAGATGACTTTTTATTCTTAGTCAGCCTCATTAAAATAAATAATATATATATTGCAAGTCGCACTTGCCTTATTTAAGATTAGAATTTATTTATCATTTAATTTTTCTTTCAAATCGAGGGAGAAAGAGAACTCCCGCCGCTACAGCATCAACACTCCCTCTTAGCTAGGGAGATATCTTTCTCGATATCCATGTCATGGAGACTCTCAACATGACACCCACAATGGCTACACCCATTTGTGGAAAAGAGTTCATCACGGAGTCACTCAATGTGATATCGTCATGGAGTCACTTGACATGACGTCCACCATGGCTGCTCCCATGTGTGGAAAGGAACATGTGCACAAGTGCCCATCACGAAGTCACTCAACGTGATGTCGTCATGGAGTCTCTCAACATGACGTCCACCATGGCTACTCCCATGTGTGGATAAACACAAGTACAAAGGATTCATCACAGAGTCTCTCAACGTGATGTTGTCATGGAGTCTCTCAACATGACATCCACCATGGCTACTCCCAAAGGGTGGAAAGAACCACATCTCCGTCTCAGAGATGGACAAGGGCTTTCACCTCAAATTTCTCTGTCTCAGAAAAAAATGCATTACAAGGGCTTTCACCTCATACTTCTCTGTCACAGAGAAATATACACTAACAAGGGCTTTCACCTCATACTTCTCCGTCACAGAGAAATATACATTACAACAAGTCTTCATGATGATGTGACTCCCTCTGAAGCTGATATCAACCTCCTGACCTCCTCTTCCAAGGTTGCCTCTGATGGTATGTTAGACTCCCTCTGAATGTTATTTCCTCCTCTTCAAAGAAATTGATTGGCTTTAGAAAAAGAAACCTTCTTAATTGACTTTAGAACTTGGCTCCTTCTGAGATGTCCCTATGTCAATTTCCGCAGAAGAAACAAGTTGAGTAGACCTGAATTTGCAATCTCGAGCAAAGTGTCCATACTTATAACACCTGTAACATTGAATGTAAGAGAAATCCTTCTTCTTTTTCGATTCTAGGGCAAAATTTGGTTCTCTGTGTCTATTCCTCTTTCTTCCATTGCCTCTTTCTCTAGAAGTATGTGTAGCAAGAACTTGATTTTATACATCATGATGGTTCCACCCAATTCCTCTTGCTGCCAACCTTGACTCTTCTTGAATACAATCAGTTCAAAGACAATCAAACTTGGGTAACTTAGATCTCCCACTGATGCTTTGAATAAAGGGTTCCCAAGTTTGAGGAAGACCATTAAGTGCCATCATAACAAGATCTCTATCTGCAATTATATCCCCAATTGTGCTCAACTTATTTCTCAAATCAACAATCTTCATAAAGAATGAGATGACTGAATCATCTTTATCCATTTTTACATGGTGAAGTTGTTGTCTCAAAGCAAGGGCTCTGCTAGTGTTGTTGATCTCATACAATCCTTTTAGAGTATCAAACATTTCTTTAGCTGTCTTCAACTTAGAGATGATCGGTACTAGGTGATCCATCACAGAGTCTATAATGATCTTTCTAGCCTTCATGCCATTTTTCTTCCACTGGATTTTCTCAGTGTCATCGAAAGGCTCGGACATATTACTTTCCACAAAATCAAGAAGATCATTCTCCTCTAATGCAATAAGTACCCTAGGTTTCCAAGAGTTGAAGTTCGCGGCTCCATCAAGTCTATCTTCTACCTTGACACCGGTCACCATCTTCTTTTTCCGCACAAAATTCACTTTCAAAAATCTGCCCTAAGGTCTGAAATAATTGACTTAACTGCTTAACAAATCTGATAAGATCTTTTCTTAGCCCGCTCTGATACCATGTTAGTTTTAGGATCAGAAATGTAAACAATAAAAAAAAAACAACATAGTGAACAATGAACACAACAAGATACCCTGGGAAAACCCTCCTCGAGGGAGAAAAACCCAACAACAATTATATCTCTTATATTATAAATAGAAGAGCAGAAATCTGCTTACAACTAGGCTGAAGCACAAGGCCGATCTGAAGAAATAAAACACAGCACCTCTCCTAGATGCGAATTAACAAATAGTATAATGTCTCCTTTATTTTTGATCTCCTTGAAGCAATAATCTGATCTGCTGCAAATATGCGAACTCTTCTAGAAGTGCGAACTTGTCTTGAATTAAATCGAATAAGAAAATGAATGATGGTTGCCTTGTATATATACAAACAATATGTCTCTTCATGTAAAGTCGGCCTCTTTCCCAAATGAGACGACTTTTTATTCTTAGTCGGCCTTATTAAAATAAATAATATATATATTGCAAGTCGCACTTGCCTCATTTAAGATTAGAATTTATTTATCATTTAATTTTTCTTTCAAATCAAGGGAGAAAGAGAACTCCCACCGCTACAGCATCAACACTGGGTGTATATCCTAGATGATTAGCATTCAGTCTAGGTCTCTCTTCCGGTATACACACACTTCTCACTCATTGCAGATTCACTATAGGTCGTTTCCTTGCACTATATTCTATTATGCTTTTCTATTTTTTTCTTAACCGACTAACCTCCTTTTCCTCGAGCCATGCACCACCGCCATAATTCACTGTATTTGCTATTTTTAGCGTATATCAAACCCTAGATTTGATACGCATACAATGCCATTACCTGCATGATTGAACTATATCTGATTTTGTAGCCGTCTATGCCTTAATGTCATCGACCACAAACCTCATCCACCAAACAAAATCCAGCTTGAGTTATTGCAGCAAATCGGATTTCATTCTTTGTGTCGGTTTTCGTTGTTTTGCACCGTCTGCACTATCTTTTACCGCCTAGCCGTTGAAAGAATCAAATCTTCAAATACTACCCATAGATTTTGAAGCTTTGTGTCATGATCTAATGGTCTTCGTTGATTTGACTCAACTTTAAAACACAGCTGTTAGATCAGATCTCCTTTGAATTAGCGCCATTGATCTATATTGCATACCATATGCTTAGTGTGTTTTTGCTTCGCACTTGAAGAATGATATATGTGATGCATATTAACTGTGCAATGCAAACACCTTTGGACACTTGTCACCGTTTCACGCTATCGCAAATATTGTTGTGTCAGAAAGACTTGGAAATGCGATGCTTCGTCAGTCATCAATCTCTAACACCCTTTGCAATGTCCATCAATCTTAGCTAAGCAGAGAGCTTCGTGCTTGGTCACACAAAAACGTGGCGTGATTCTGCAATTCCGCAGTCAAGAGCTGACATCAGCCATGTAGCGTTGCGGGGGAGCCTCCTTATCTTCAATCGCTGATCACCAGTGGTGATCAAGCTCGGACAAATATTCAACCTGCGGACTTGGGAAATACTAAATTCCTTAAGCACTCCGCTGAACCGATAATCACAAGGCGAAGGGGTTAGTAACGCAACGACCCGTAAGGCTTAAGTTATAACTTAAGCAACCGGTTACCACCTATTTCCAATCAACACAAAAATAGAAATGCTTGTGAACGCCATGACTGAAACCCTTAGGGTTTTATTGAGAAACCCTAGTAATGGCCGAGAACAAAGATAATTCAATTTTGAGCTCACTACTTATCATCTGGACCTGCAGATCATACTTCTGAAAAGTACTCAAAAAATCCAAATCAGATCTGTCATTTGTTTTCTCTGTAAAACTCCAGAACTGCCTGCATCAAGACTATGCAACATCTGTGCAACTTTTGCAATGTTGCTTGACAACATTTGCAACTTTTTAGGACCTGTACTAAGCAACTACAAACAATCTTCCTAAGCTAGTCCACTAACATCAATGACCATCATGACTACCCTTTGACACCAATGACAACAATTCCAACAACCCACACTAGGATCTTAGTGATCAGAAAGTGTTAGGTTTTGTGTTTGATTTTGAAAATTTGTTGAATCAAGCTTATATCCCATTTAGGGACATTACTAAGTTGCAGACATTTTGACAAAGCCCCTATCAAATGCTAAATTTGAAACTTTCAGAAATAAGTCAGAGTTCATAAAGAACATCATCCTTGTTAGGAGAGAGTCTTATATTTTTGTCAGTAGGTGTTGCTTGGTACAAAACATTAGAAGCGTATGACTTTATTTTAAGTGATTTTTCTTCCTCAGCTGGTTGCTTTTATGAGTTTAGTTTAGGAGCAGATTTTGAGAACTATTTTTCGTAGTCAAAGCTGCTGCAGTTCAGCAGATAATTAGATTATATTTAGGTGCTAATATTAGTTTCTTTAGGTGCTGCTGTTATTGTCTTTATTTGGGGAACCAGCATAACTTTATAGGTGTTTTTCGTGATAAAAGGCAAATAAAAAATAAGGTGCTTTGTTCTGATTTGAAGTGCCAAGTTTATGGGTTATATATGCCCTTGAGGCATGCATATTTTATTATTTTGTTTTCAAAAATTTAAATATATAAATATTTTTCAGCAACTGCAGAATTCTGATTTCAGTTTTATTGTTTGATTGTTTGTCCTTTCAGAAGCCCGTGTATACAGGTTAGTGCACTCAGAATTACAGGTATGATCAAAGGTGAAGTTGGACAGTTTGTTTCAAACCCTATCATGCAGAATCTGCATACCATGTGCTGTATTTTAACACAATTCATGAAGCAATTCAAATCCTAAAATTTCTATATTTTAATGGATAATGGCAGACTATTATGATTTATATGACCAATTAAACAAAGAGACAGTTCATTGAGTATGAACAAAGACATCTGAAAGTCATAGTTTCAAGTAAATACATACAATATAGGGTAAACTTTCAAGATCTCTTATAACTCAATAAGAAAAGAAAACAATGCAAAACTTTCAATGATAGTAGTAGGTTATTACCCTGAGGAACTAACTCCAAACCGCTTGGTATCTGTTTCCAAGCAAACCTGATAAATAAATGGAATGATGACTACATCAAAACATAGGACAGATATAAAATAATAAGGACGTGCAAAAAAAATCTAGAACACAGAATTGAAATGACTGCATCTATAGAACATGCAAGCAATTTTGAACAGTTACCTGTCCAGAAGAACTATCTAATGTGTGCCAAATTGGTTCTGTATGACCCTCCTCTTTAATTGGAAGTGTTACTGATCCAAGCACTGTACTTTTCCCAACTATATCCCAATCATAAATTGTTACATTAACCTAAATAAAGAGGCAAAAAGGTTACAATATATTATATCAAACTGAATTGGATCTAGTGGACTAAGAAAGATAATAATT